>PVHY01001757.1:0-85937 GCA_004024945.1 Uropsilus gracilis
ACACACACATTTACCAGATACTGGAAGAGAACAACAGGCCAAACAATCAACAACTGAACATCAACTTAACCAACCAACAATTTGCAGAAATTTGGGAGAAGGAGTGACTGAAGGGGGGATACAGAGGGGGGATATGGAGGGAGGAGGAGGGATCAATTAATGCACAATTGTGACAAATGAATAAAATGAATTTTTTAAAAAATGAGACAACTTTTTAAATGAATTTATCTTGTTTCTCACACCAAATGAAATTATCTTTTTAGCTAGCTTACCAGAACTTGCATATCTAAACAAGTGTCATTTGCTCTAAAGAGGCCTCCTTGGGAGTTTCTGTGCTAGTGTATGGTTAAGAATTCCATTTATAATGGCTGATAAATATTCAGCCTTTGAGGATGGATTTAATTTTAAGAAACAGAGGTTGTTTGGAGCACATTTAAGTAGATAAAGGTGAATGGAGGTGACCCAACTGTTCAATACTAGAAAATAAAATATTGGCTTTGATTAAAAAAAAAACAATATAAGGGGAGCTAGAACAAAGAAGGGAACAGTCATTTTTTGGGATTCAACCATTTGGGGAGAAAAGATGGAGGCCAGGCCATGAGGATGAGGGGTCTGAGCCTGGGGGCCTTTGGCCCAGGGTGGTAAACTCCTGGCTTAAGTTGAATGTGTCTGCTTTTTATTTATTTAAATAATTTATATATACATATATATTTCACATCATTGTGATCCCTGGGCGTCACCCACCACCTCCCCTCCCTGGCCACTCCAGCTGGTCCCCTCCCCCAGTTGTGTACTTTTGTTTGATTGTCCATATATTAGTAAAACCATTTAGTTTCAGTCTTTTCAAAAAAAAGTTTCAGAATATAGACAATTGATTTAAATGTAAAAAAAATCATGTTTATAAAATATGTCAATGAGTGACTTTTAGAATAGGAATTATGTTGTATAGACTCAGAAGACAACAGATTTTTATTAAATACAGGGAAAACATTTCTAGAAATTAAAGCAGAGACAAAGTAATTCATTTCAGGACCAACCAAAGGCCAATTCTAGTATAAGATGTTGAAGAAAGTAGTGAACATGGCCCTCATGATCTCTTCCCTCATGAAGTTTGCAACTTAGAGGGAATAATGACCAGGTAATTACAATATAGTGTGATGAATACCACAATAGAGAAAGGAAAGGATGCTATTAGAAAAAAAAAATTGTAATAGGGAGTCTAACCCTGTCTATGGCATATGGTAATGACTTCCAAGGGAAGTAATATTAAGTTCACAATGAAGATTATTAGCCCAAATACAGGAATAGGGTATAGAGCAATATTCTGTTCTATATAACAACATTCAAAGAGAAGGAAGAGCATGTGACATTTACTGAGAATGAAAATGAGTATTTTATCCTAATTTGGAATTTATCCTAAAAATAATGGAACATAACTGAAAGTATAAGTATACCAAAATAAAATTAGCAATCAAGAAATAGGACAACTACCATTCTCTGAAAAATAGAGGGTAGGCAAGGTGTGTGAATATGGTGTTAGATGAGGTTTCTTGCTTTACTACCCAGAGAATCATATAGATTAACTAAGTGAGCATCTTACCTAAATTTTCCATGACTTGGGGTAAAACTGGAATGGCTCTTATACAACAAACTCCAGGGAGACTGTGCCAGAAGGGACACAAAGAATCATACCTTAATGAAAAAAACATGGGTGAAGGGAGATGCTTGGAGGATGTTAGAGACCAGGGTATTGCCACTTGCCCCAGGGACTTTGGGTAAGAAAGAAAAAAACTGGTGGAGAGATGCTGAATATACTTACAATAGAAGAGGCGTGACTTGTAAAGCAGTATGCTCTCTATCACTCAATAGTTTTGAGAAGATGGTGAATGGCCACACACTTAGCAAAGGTATTATAAGTGAATTTTATATATTGACTAAGCAAGCAATAATGTCTAAGGACATGGCCACATCTGAAATCCTTCATTGCTGTGATTAATCAAGTTGAATAGAACTGGATGAAATTTATTAGTCACAGAGGTTGAAGGAGTTATCAATTTCAATCAAATGAAGCATAAGTTTTCTCCATATAACCACTTAAATCTGCAGTGAATTTCTGATACTGCGGTAGGTAAGAACTGATTTCAGTGTGATGAGATAAATTTTTTGACATCTTTCTCTCAAGAAGAAATCATGAATTAGAATTTAATATTTCCTAAAGAATTTTTAGAGAGAGATGGTTATTATCATGGATCATTAGAAACAGTGGGGACAATTTGATAAACATGACTGGTAAGTTTACTTATATTTATTTGTGTTTGCATGTATATTTTTAATTTATATATGTTATAAAAATATATAAAAATTATGTATATATTTATTCTTTATATATTGAACCTTTTTTAAAAATAATAGTTGTATATATTTTAAAAATCATGTTAAATAAAAATATTTACAATGAAAATCAGCAATTTCCTCCCCATACTCCCAAATCTCCATTCCTATTCCACAGAGGCATTCGTTTTTAACTCTGGCAAGTATTTCTTCTGGCATTACTCCTGCTATTTACCTTGTTTATTTACTTAGTTCTTCTGGAAATTACCTATGGGTTTCAATTGGAATAGATACAAATTCAAACTTATTTTCTTCTTCCCAGCTTTAATTTCATTGTCTTTAAAATATAAGAACACAGTAAGCACGGAACCACTAACACCATGAGGTTCAAACAAGTCATATCACTATTACCATATTGGATACCCATTCATTGACAGAAACATCATTGACAGAACCCTTTTGCATTCCCCTGTTTAGCTATGAGAACACATCTAGTTTTAAATAGGGCTCACCTATTTTCATTGCAACTAGAAGTGGCCATTTCTGTTTTCACTAGTGGAGTATAAATGAAAGTAGTACCACTTCCTTAAAAGAAACTGTTACTGCTCCCAATCTTCCCTAAAATCCAGGAAGCAAATATACTGATATGACACAACTCCAACCCACAATGAAAACAATACCTGAAAACACAACAAGATAGAATGGTCTAAGGACCAGATCATCCCTGGATGATCTGAAAAAGCAGTTTGTCATCTACACTTCTATATCAGCAGTTCACCAACAATTTGGATAACCAATGAAGAAAACAACTTGATATTTCTACCATATATTCCTAGAATCTCTAATTTATTTTGTGAAAAGGAAATATTTACATTAAATATATTTGAACTAATGTATTTCAAAGAATCTCAGCTATACTTGTTTACCTGTGTAATAACTTTTATAAACATCTTGTAGACGGTCAAGTTCTAGCTAATGGTCAGTTATAATAATTTGACAAATTCACATATAGTTGTTTACAATGGCTCCTCTCATTCACTATGGCCTAGTAAATTCCCATCCCCAGTAAAAATTAGAGCGAGTCAGCCATGCAAATTAGCAGAGAACTAGCAATTTACTAAATGGATCCCTTGTGGTTAAAGAGTTAATAAGCTTTCAAAAGTACTTAACCAAGACTGCTCAAAGCTTAAACCTGGAAGGAGCTAGCTCATTATAAACTAGTACTTCCAAGTTTTAAGATTTTGATAGTTCATTTTTATAACATTCAGTTCTTTGGGTGAGAACAACTAAGAAACAAAGACAGTTGGTTGTTCAATTTAGCAAACATTAATTCAATAACCAGCAAACATACAGACAAACTTAGTAAACCTCTCCTGCCTTGGAGTGACACAGTTCTCTCCTTTTGTTAGATTAGGAAGTGAAGATATTTTGAAACTGTTGACTCCCAATACCTAAAATAACTAGGAGGTTTTAAAGAATATTGAGAATAATGCCATTTCAGAAGACCTGTAGGAATACATCTCTATCTCTACCATGGAACCCAAGGGAATACTTAGTGGGCGAATTGCAGAAACCCAGCTGGTAGTATCCAGCTTTGGAGAAAAACATATTTTGTCTTACACAGTGATGGCACTTCAGTACTACAGAGTTAACAGTCCAGAATATGGCACTAATGTCATTAGTATAAGATCTTAATATGTGTATATATATATTATAAATATATAATATATATATATGTGCACTAAAGTTCAAATATATACATATGTTTAGTCATATATACGTTTGAGCTTTTGGAACAAATTTTAAAAATTATATAACTGATTAAATATAATTAATATGATTAAATGATTAACTATAATGTGTAGAAATATACAATATATAAGTTTATATATATAACATGTAGAAATAAATTTTATATAAGTTTATATATCTTAACTTTGTGACACTTTGCTTTTTTGAATGCTGGCATCCAATTTCTTTATGCAAACTGAGTGATCATATTCTACAAGTGAAAAATTTGAACATGCTGCCTGATGGATATGAATAGATAGAGATGGTAAATGGGCCATTTAAAATTGAGAAAGTCCCAGAAGGTCTGCATATATAACTGTCATTATACTGCCTCACTCATGCTAGTACCCAGCTACTAACTACATAAAATCTAGGAAAAGTAAAATACAACTGTCTGGTATTAGTATTAATAAAGGAGTGCTTTTTATTTTTAAAGTTGGAATTCAACTTCATGGATATTTTCTAAAATTGTATTTTATAAGTAGCTAAAATGAGAGTTGTTTCCTGTTTCAATGAGAGATATGTTTCCTGGCAAACAATGTATGAGATGGGTTGGTCTTTTAAATATTAGTGTAACTCATATTCTTCTTGATCTCTGACTTCTGAGAACTTTCAGCAACATGATAGAAAATGAAGAACAAATAGTAGGGATCATGGTTTGAGGAAAGATTCAGGCTGTTTCTCTGCAACCTGATGAAGAGGAGAGAAATTCAGAAGTGGTTGTAGTGCATCAGAGAAAGGATGGGAAAGTAAAATTTTAGAACATATTAAAGACTGATTAAAATCAATAGAGAATGTATTTTATATTTTCCATTGGTTTCATGCTTAGTTCTTTTTTGTATGTCTCAGAATAAACTGTGGATCACAATCTTATATGATTTTTACAAAAGCTTATATATACAAAACTATTGTTTTTATAAAGGTGTGATATATTCACTAGGGAGAGAGAGAGAAGCAGGGAGTGAGGGAAGGGAGGAAGGAGAGTGAGAAAGGAGTAACTGGTTTTTGTTGTGGCTAGATATAGGCTAGCCAATTAGTTTTTTGGAAAAAGCTATTCTACAGTTCAGAATTATTTTGTTTTGTTATTTCTCCCTCAAAATATATAGAAACATAAGGAAAATATTTAAGTATATTCATGTGAACTTATGTATAAACCTTTTTCACTTAACATTTTACAAGTTGGTTACACTATTTTTAGAAATAGCAATGTCTCAATACACTTTTAAAGTTATTTTTTAGAATATAAGAAAAGATATCTGAATAAAAGTTGAACATTTCAAGGGTTTAGAAAAACATTAATAAGTTTATAAAATCAATTAATCCACATGACTATTGACACACGACCAAGGAGTGCTCATGGCCCCAAACATGCACATTCATAGCCCTCTGTGAGCATAGACAGATTCTTAGTACAAAAAGACCTTTAACAAATTAGTATGCACAGAGATAGAAAAAAAGGGTAAGAGTTTCCCAGTAAAACATTCCAAGTTCCCTACCCCCTTATGAGTAAATGCCCAGCTAAACATGGTTGACCCAAAGCAGGACCCCTGAAGTCTGAAAGCTTGCCACTTGTCTGAGTCACCTGCTGTTGGGGAACCAAAGGACAGGGGCAGAAGGGGTCACCAGGCAAGTCTGGGACCAAAGGAGAAAAATTAGTACAAATTAAAATAACATCTGCCATTGGCAGTCTGCTTGTTTGTCTCTCACCCACCTGTCTCATTCAAGTACCTCTACATTTCTCTCCTTATGTGTTGCCTCCAAGTCTCTTGAACAAGTCCAAAGCATAGAGAAGCTCTTTCCTAAACGGGGTTCTCCTTCCATGGCTCCTTCGTCACTGTACCAGAGTCCATGTCTCACTACAGGAACCAGAGCTCCTCACTCCCCTACTCAAAACCCACCTACCTTCCATGTTCTTTAGCTCCATGTGGTCCTTCGACTCCACTCTCATTAAGTGAGTTTGGAGAACATGGTACCTCTCCTATCAATTTAATCCATTTATTATAACTCTAGCATATTGAAAAGGGAAAGTTTATTTTTGTTAAATAAGAAAGGTAATAAATCTTAATAAAATCTTTGAAATCACTGCAGAGAAAAGGTACATCTATTTATGAGAAAGTTGCAAAATATATCCCCTTGTTTTCAGGTCAGGATAAACCTTTTTCACTATACATTGCATTTTCACTTTCTCTACAGAATTATATTAGACTCCCACAGTGTAAAAGCAATAGTTTCAAGTATGCCTAAACAATGCCTTTTCTCCTCCTGTGTGCTGAATATCCATGTACAAATACTGTTTAACATGTACAACCCCAAGTCACAGGAAATAGGGGTGTTTGCTAAAGATGCTACCTACGGAATCAAACTAGAATGCAGTGAGGAAATGAGGTGTACAGTAGATCTATGCATTCTAGGGCCATATTAAATTTGGGCAATTTATCCTTATTTCTTGTACATCTTAGTACTACATTCCTTATACATATTAATACTACATTCTGTGTAGGTACTAATACTATTATCCAATTCTATAAGCAATAATAGCCTTCCCTTCCTTGGTGAAAATCCCAGTTTTCTTAGTAGTTGTAGTACAAAAACATCACATTTAAAAATTCAGATACAAAGTTTTGCATGAATTTTAACTTCACACAGACTGGTAGAACAGTTATTTAAAAACCTTCAAAGTTTGTGCCCATTTATAAGATTATGTGAATGTTTTGAACAAAAGCAAATAATAAAGAGTCAATGGTTCCTAAATATAATAGGTACTGCAAGGGACTGAACTAAAAATACTCATTGGAATATGGAAGCAGAAGTGAAACTTTAATGTCATAATATCTCTTAAACCTCAAACTCATTTTGTAGATATAATAAAAGTCATCTATTATCTAAAGTGGCCCAGGAGTTCTCAGTGTCCAATTTTAAGTTATATATAACTCTCGTCAATGTTAGATACCTGAATATAAAATACTTCATGTTATACTACTTAGAGTATCTATAATAAGATAAGTCATCTCATATTTTAGATATTAGTGGAACTTCCTAGAGAAAAGTTAATTCCACTTGGCAATAGTCCCTTAATGGATTTTCTGGGGAAGGTTCTACAAATTTGGCTCCCGCAGTATGGCATAGGCTGTCTGCTGATTTCCTTCTGATAATTCATGGCACACATCAGCATGTGAAAGGCTGTGGGAAGTCCTGCAGAAGTCACATCTTTGAATTGTTTAACTCACTATTACTCTGTTACTATTGTTTTAGTCAGTTTTGTCTTCTAAAACAAAGTGTATCTAATGGGTGACTTATAATTATAAACATTAGATATTATTTCTCACAGTTCTAAAACTGGAAATCAGAGTACCAGCTTGACCTGGTGCTCATAAGAACCCTCTTCCAAGCTGCAGACTGCAACATTTCATCTTATCTTTATGTGGTGGAAATACAACACTCTGCTCTCTTCTTATAAAAACTGTAATCCTATTTATGAAGGTTTCTGCTCTCAAGACTGAATCACCTCCCAAAAACTCCATCTCCCAATACTACCATGTTGGAGATTAGCTGTCAAAATATGAATTTTGGGAGAGATACACATTGAATCCTTAACAACTATTAGATCTTTTTTTCACACAAAACAATCATTTCCATCAATTTATTTATATTTCAAAGATATTCTTTGGGAAAATCAGATCCAGTGAAATGTCCTGATTCCAATGTCAAATTGTCCTGCCTTTGACTATCTACCATCCTTAAAATACTTAAACACACTACAATGATTCAGGTTTCAGTAGACTACTATGACCCAACATCTCTAGCAGCTAACCTGAAAGATAATTAGTGTACACAAAACTGCACTCTTAACAGCAACAGCTCAAAATTCACACGCTGTTCTCTTTTCCATGAGAACAAAGAACAGAAACATAGACACTAACATTATTTTTGGAAGGATGTCATGAAATGATGAAAATTATCTAGAGAGAATGTTGAAAACCATTTGCAAAGACTTATCTAAAAGTGAAGTGAAAACCTGGTTCGAACTCCAAATGACTGAATCAAAACATTCAACAGAACTTTCCCCTTTAATGTGATCTTATAATTAATTCACTGATATGTCACTAGATGTACTCACATTTGAGAGTTCTTAGAGGAAAAAGTGCTTAATTTTACTAAAAATGCAAAATTTCCAAGACCCGGTGGAAGAAGAAAGAAGTGAAGAAAGTGTTTCTTTAAGTGTAGTTTATGTGTATGCTAGTGCGGTAAAAATTATAACTAAATTTCTCTATAAAATCATTTCCCTAGTTTTAAAATTGCTTTTGCACTTTCAATTTTTTTGATTTGTGAAACATATCAGATAAGACTGAACCATTGGAACTTTATAAAAAGATTTATTGAAAGGCATTAGTTTATTAGTTTGTGTAGCTGATTAGACATGAGAGGGATCTGCCTTCAGGTGCTCAGAAAGGGCAGACTGCACTCTGGGGTAGAATTGTTATCCACAGGTGAAGTTCCTTTCACATCGACCCTTCATTTCAAATAATTGGACCTACCTAATAATTTAGGTAGAATAATTTCTAGAATAATTTAGCTAGAATAATTTCTCTTAACTGACTATGGCCATCAATTATATCTTAGCCACACCTGTAAATGTTTGAGTAACTGGTATGACCATGTCAGGTGACGTAAACCTGATCATCACAAGGATATATGACATGTTGTTACTTAAAACATGATTCATGACTTGGAAAATCTATAGTTGGGATTTATTTATCCAACCAAGTATACACACAAATGGTGGAAGACTATGGGTGCCTTGGAGATGGGTGCCATACCCCTGAAAATGGGATCCTCTATTTGTGAATCATACACCGTGTTATGCACCAATCTTTCCTTAAAAAGATGTAATAAAAACATAAATTACATGATGATATGCCATTATCTAAAACAAATGCAAGACAATGAAAGTATCAATCTGTCTTTTTTCATTGTATTGTTTTTATTCATCATTTTTTGTTTACATATTTATGTATACATGTGTGTATGTATGTATATATGTGCATATATATATATATATATATTACATCACTGCATTTCCTGGGGTTCTCCTTTATCATCTGTGAAACTTCATCTTGATGTTCTTGTGCTCCTTCCTTCCCTGATTCCTCTTTCAACCCTCTCTCTCCCTAGCTACTTGCCCCAGTTCTGTTGTTAGCTTATTTTGACATGTTCTTGTCCTTTTGTTTGTATTCCTATATCCCATCTATAGAGGAGACCATATGGTTTCTGTCTTTTTATTTCTGACTTATTTCTGCTTAATATGATTCCCTCTAGGTTTATCAGTTTTATCAGAAATGCATCATACTTGTTTGTCTTGATTGCAGAATAATATTCCATTGAGTAAATACACCACATCTTTTTCAACCATTCATCAGTTTGGGAGCATTTGGTTGTTTCCAATTCCTGGCAATTGTGAATAGTGATGCTATAAACATCCGAGTACAGGTGTCTTTGGGTAGATTCCCATAAGTGGGATTGCTGGGTGGAATGGTAGTCCCATTTTCACTACTTTGAGGGTCTTCCACACAGTTTTCCATAGTGGCTGAACCAGTTTGCATTTCCACCAGCAGTGTAAAAATATTCCTTTTTCTCCATATCCATGGCGGCAGTTGTTGTTGCTCATTTTGTGATCATGGGCCATTCTTACTGGTGTAAGATGGTATCTCACTGTGGTTTTGATTTTCATTTCCCTGATTATTAGTGAGGTGGAGCATTTTTTCGTATGCCCATTGACTAGTTCATTCTTTTTTTGAAGAGTGTATATTTAGCTCTTTGCCCATTTTCCCCCAATATTTTATTTTATTTTTGAATTTTTTACTGTAGATGATTGTATGATTGTTGATCCCCATGGAAATACCCCACCCCATCTTGCCCCCTCTAATCTCTTTGCCTTCTTTCTTTTTGTTGTTTATCCATGTTTAGCCCTTTGGTCTTTTTTTTTTTTTTTTTTTTTTTTTTTTTTTTTTTTTTTTTTTTTTTTTTTTTTTTTTTTTTTTTTTTTTTTTTTTTTTTTTTTTTTTTTTTTTTTTTTTTTTTTTTTTTTTTTTTTTTTCTGGATCTATGTCCTCATCCTGGGTGAGAGTGTGATTTCCTGGGACTTGGTAGAGTGTATTGTTTGTTTATCTTTCCTGTACTACTTTTGCCTTCACAGGCCACTCTGAGCACCTTTGGCTTGTGTCAGTGCTTCTTGTTTCTTGGTGGCTGTCATCTCTCTTGTTTTCTGCCTCATTTTGTTGCTCCTTACATTATGTTTCAGGTCTTTGACTTTGGGGACTGGATTCCCAGTCTTATATTTTGTAGAGCAGTTTCTCGATGGGAACAGCCATCAGCTGATGGTAGGTCTTCTGGTTTCCTCCTTTGGAGCTTTGCTGTGGGACCATTGCCATTTTGCAGGCTTCCTCCCTGCACACTCCTTTTGGAGTGTGCATCTCTGCCCCAGATTTTTGGTTACAGCTCCCCATTGACATTGTAGGCATAGATAGTTCTTTTATGTTTGCTCTCACAGTTCAGTGCTCAGTGGTTCTCACCTTGCTCTTTTTGAGTGCTGCCTAGGTGGTATGTGTTTTTAGGGCTTTTCTTCCTATTCCTCACCTCTTATTTCTGTGGTTAAAAATTGTCTTGAGGTCTTTATTCCTGGTGAGGGCTAGCTCACCAGGAGTGGAGTGGAGTGGAGTGGAGGCAAACTGAGAGGAGTCTATGGAGAGTCTCCCCACCAACCCCCCGCACACTGCACCCTGCTTCTTCACAGGACTTGGGTGTGAGGAAAGGGCCACACACCAGCAAGTTTGGGCAACTCCTGGGCTGACCCCAGCTGCATCCCACCCCCACCACAAAGGCAGAAAATAGCTGGTGTGTACCAGTTGTGGTGCTGATGATGGGGCCATGGGAGGCATGGTCTGCACACAGCTCCTGCTCGCCAGTTGAACCAGGCGACTCCTTGTCCAACCCCAAGCCCAGCTCCATCCCACCCACCCTTGAGAAGCTATTTGCTCATTTTCTGGCTGGGCTTTTGCTTTGTTTTTTCTAAGTTGTTTGAGTTCTTTGTGGATCTTTCTTATCAGACCCTTATTACATGTATGGAGGGCAAAAATTTTTCCCAATTGGCTGAGTTTCTTTTTGTTTTGGTTATTGTACCTTTTGCTGTACAGAAGCTTTTCAATTTGATGTAGTCCCAGCTGTATAAGTTTTCCTTCATTTTTTAAGTATCTGTGTATGTGTTTTGCCAATACTTTCCTCAATGTATTTTATGGTTTCAGGTCTTATATCCAAATCTTTAATGTATATTGAATTGGTTTTTGTACATGGTGTGAGGGAGTGGTCTAGAACCTTTTATTTTTTTTTTCAAATAATGGTCCAGTTGTCCCAGCACCATTTATTGAAGATGCTAATTTACTCCACTATATACTTCCCACTTTTTGTCATAAATCAGTTAACCATAAGTGTGTGACTTTATTTCTGGGCACTCAATTCTGTTTCATTAGTTTGATTGTTTTATTCTAGCAGCTTTCTGTTTTAATTATTATGGCCTTGTAATATAATTTAAATTCTGGGATTATTGCCTTCCTTTTCTTTTGGTCAGGAGGGTTTGGATATTCGATACTGGATATTGTTATTCCATATGAATTTCATTAATTTTTTGTTCTATCTCTTTAAAGAATATCATTGAAATTTTTGTTGGAATTACATTGAATCTGAAGATTGCTTTTGGCAAATGGCCATTTTGATAATGTTAATTCTTCTAGTCCATGAGTAGGGAATGACTTTCCATTTTTTAAATTTATTTTAACAATGTTTTATAGTTTTCTTTGTATAGATCTTTCACTTTTTAAAAAATAATTTATTTATATATACATATATTTCACATCACTGTAATCTCTGGGGGTCACCCACCACCTCCCTTCTATCATCACTCCAGCTAGTCCCCCTGCCCCCCAGTGTGTACATTCGTTTGGTTGTCCATATATTAGTGAAACCATTTGGTTTCTGGTTTTTTCTTTCTGACTTGTTTCTGGTAATATGATTTCTTCTAGGTACATCAGATGTTATCATAAATTCATCAAATTTGTCATTTTTAATTGATGAATAATATTCCATTGTATATATGTACCACATTTTTTTTCATCCATTCATCTGTTTTGGGACATTTGGGTTGTTTCCATGTCCTTGCAATTATAAACAATGCTGCAGTAAACATCTGAGCACAGGTGTCCCTTTGTACAAGCATTGAAGTCTCCTTTGGATAGATTCCCAGAAGAGCAATTGCTGGGTCAAATGGTAGTTCCATTTTCATTAGTTTGAGGGTCCTCCACACAGCTTTCCATAGTGGCTGGACCAGTTTACATTCCCACCAGCAGTGTAAGAGTGTTCCTTTCACTCTGCATCCATGCCAGCAATTGTTGTTGCCCATTATTTTTGATGTGGACCATTCTTACTGGTGTAAGGTGGTATCTCCTGTGGTTTTGATTTGTATTTCCCTTATTGGTAGTGACTGAGCAATTTTTCATGTGCCTGCTGGTCATTTGTATTTCCTCTTTGGAGAAGTGTCTCTTTAGTTCTCCCCATTTTTTGATTGGGCTTCTTGTTTTGTTTTTGTTTAGTTGTGTGACTTCCTTGTGGATCTTTGTTATTAACCCCTTATCACTATTGTGTAGGGCAAAATTTTTTTCCCATTCTATTGGGCTTCTTTTTGTTTTGTTCTGTTGTCTTTTTTGCTGAACAGAAACTTTTTAGTTTGATGTAGTCCCATCTGTTTATATTTTCCTTCATTTTTTGTCATCTGTAGATGTGTCCAGAAAGGGTTTTCTGAATTGTAATTGTGGAGGGATTTGCTTAGGTTTTCCTCTATGTATTTTATGGTTTCAGGTCTTACATCCAAGTCTTTTATCCATTTTGAGTTGGGTTTTGTACATGGTGTAATGGTTTCTTGGTTTATTTTTTTGTATGCTTGATCCAGTTTTCCCATTTGTTGAAGAGGCTGCCTTTGTTCCAATGTAGGTTTTTCACTCCTTTCTCAAAGATTAGTTGACTGTATATTTGTGGTTTTATTATAGGGTACTCAACTCTATTCCACTAGTTATATTGTCTGTTGTTATACCAGTACTATGCTGTTTTTTATATTATAGCTTTTTAGTATCATTTGAAGTCTGGAATATTTAAGCCTCCATTCTCTCTTTTTATGGCCAGGAGGCTTTTTGATATTTGAAGTCTTTTGTTATTCCAAATGAATTTCAGTTATTTTTGTTTTTTCTCTTTAAAGAATGCCACTGGAATTTTTATAGGGATTGTGTTGAATCTGTAGATTACTTTTGGAAGGATGGTCATTTTGATAATATTAATTCTTCCAATCCATGAGCAGGGAATGGGAATATCTTTCCATTTGCTTATGTCTTCTTCTATCTCCTTTAACAGCATTTTAAAGTTTTCTTTGTACAGTTCTTTCACATGTTTTGTTAGGTTTATTCCCAGATATTTAATTTCTTTTGGTGCAATGGGATGGTTTTATAAATTTTTCTTATTTTGCTTGGCTTTTTGCTTATAGGAAAGTTACTGTCTTCTGTGTGTTGATTTTGTACCCAGCTACCTTGCTGAACTGGTCTATTGTTCTAAGTAGTTTTTCTGTGGGGTTTTTTTTGGTTCTCTATATAGAGAATCATGTCATCAGCATAGAGTGATAGCTTCAGTTCTTCTTTCCCTATGTGTATCCCTTTTATGTCTTTTTCTTGCCTAACTGCCCTCACTAGAACTTCCAATATGATGTTTAAAAATAGTGGCAAGAATGGGCATCCTTGCCTGGTTCCAAATCTTAATTGAAATGGTCTTAATTTTTCCCCATTTAGGATGATGTTTGCTGTAGGTTTGTCATAGATGGCCTTTATTACATTGAGGCATGTTCCTTTTATCTCCAGTTTTTCAAGTGCTTTTATCTGAATGAGTGTTGGACTTTATTGAATAATTTTTCTGTCTATTGATATAATCATATGGTTTTGGGTTTTTTCCTTGTTGATGATTGGATTTATTGATTTCTCCATGTTAAACCATCCCCATGCCCCTGGGGTAAATCCCACTTTATCAAGGTAAATAATGCTTTTTATGCATGGTTGGATTTGGTTTGCCAGGATTTTGTTTAAAATTTTTGCATCTGTGTTTTTTAGGGAAATTGGTCTATAGTTTTGTTTCTTAGTGCTGTCTTTATTTGGTTTTGGTATGAGTGTGATGTTTACTTCAGAAAATGTGTTTGGCAGTTGTCCTTCTTTCTCAATTTTTGGGAAAAGTTTTAGTAATGCAGGTATTATTTCATCTTTGAATGTCTGGTAGAATTCATTTTTGAAGCCATTAGGTCCTGGGCTCTTGTTTTTAGGGAGAGTTTGATGACTGCTTCAATTTCACTGCTTTTGATTGGTTTGTTCAGGTTCTCTATTTCTTCTTTGTTCAGTTTTGGGGAGCTGTATCTTTCTAGGAAGCTGTCCATCTCATTCAGGTTGTTGTATTTGCTTGCATATAGATGGTCATAGCAATCTCTGATTATCCTTTGGGTTTCTACTGTGTCCGTTTTAATGTCACCTCTGTCATTTGTGATCCTGTTTATTTGGATGTTTTCTCATCTTTTCTTTATGAGTTTTGCAAGGGGGTTATCAATTTTATTTATTTTTTCAAAGAACCAGCTTTTGGTTTTGATGGTCTTCTGGATAGATTTTTTTTTAAATTTCTAGATTATTTATTTTTGCTTTTATTTTTTTATTTCCTGTCTTCTACTGGGTTTTGGATTTTTTTATCGTTCCTTTTCTAATTCTTCATTTGGGAGATTAGATTATTTCTTTGTTTGATTTCTTGCTTTTTGATATGAGCTTGTATTTCTATGAACCATCCTCTTCAAACTGCTTTTGCTGAGTCCCTGACATTTTGGAAGGTTGTTCTTTGTTTCTAAGTAGTTTTTAATTTCTTCTTTAATTTCCTCAATTACCCAGTCTTCATTTAGTATCATGTTGTTCAGTCTCCATATACTAGGCATCTTCTTGCTTTCTTTTTTTGATGATTTCTAGCTTGATGCCTTTATGATCAGAGAAAAAGTTGGCATTATTTTAATATTTTTGTATTTATTAATATTTTTCTTATGTCCTATTATGTGGTCAATTTTTGAGTTGACCCATCTTTAACTTTTTTTTAAAGGTTTATTGTCAGGTATGTAGTTGTCATTGGTGCAGGGTCAATGGAGTGGCATTTTAATTTCTTCTTTGCTGCTTTTTTTGTGTATAAGAATGCTACTGATTTTTGTGTGTTAATTTTGAATCTAGATACTTTGATAAATTGATTTATTATTTCAGTTAGATTTCTGTGGATTTCATCATCTGCATATAATTGTAACTTTATTGCTTGTTTCTCTCTTTGTAGTCATTTTATGTCTTTCACTTGTCTTATTTTCCTTGGTAAACTTCCAGTATTATGTTGAAAGGTAGTGGTGTGGTATCCTTGCTTGGTTCCAGATCTTAATTGAAATGATTTATGTTTTTCCCCAGTTAGGATGATGTTTGCTGTGGATTTGTATAAATGGATTTTATTATGTTCAGATATGTTCATTTTATTCCATTTTTTTTCAAGGGCTTTCATCATGAATAGATAATGACCTTTATTGAATGCTTTTTCTGCAACTATTAATATCATCATATGGTTTTTAGTCTCTCCTTGTTCATGTGACTGATTATGTTAATTGATTTTCAGATGTTGAACCATCCCTGTGCCCAGAGATGGTCATGGTGAATAATCCTTTTTAATGTATTGTTGAATTCAATTTTCTAGGATTTTGTTTAGGATTTTTGTGATTGGCCTATAGTTTTCTTTCTTTATGTTATCCATGTTTGGTTTTGGCATTAGTGTAATGTTTGCTTCATAGAATATATTTGGTAGTTTTCCTTCTTTCCTAATTTTTTGAAACAGTTTAGTAGACAAGTGTTATTTCACTTTTGAATGTTTGGTAGAATTCATTTGTGATACCATCTGGTCTTGGGCTCTTGTTTTTGGGAGATTTCTGATGACTGCTTCAAATTTGCTGTGGCACTTGGCCTGTTTACGTCCTCTATTTTTTTTTTTGTTGTTGTTGTTGTTGTTGTTCATTTCTGGGTGGTTGTATAATTTTAAGAATTTGTCCATCTCATACAGGTTGTTTTAATTTTTTGCATATAAATGTTTATAGATGTCTCTAATTATCTTTTGAATTTCTACTGTGGCAGTTGTAATTTTGAAATTGGGTGCAAAGGGGCAGCAGCCACCAACCAACAAGCCACAATCAAAATGTGGCTTCTGCCATCCAGATTCCCTCAGGTTTGCACCACCTGTGCATAGCAGTTGCCAATCAAAATGCAGTTTAACAACAAGGTTTATTTACACGGGAATATTAACAGGGGAAAAAATGTCCTTAAAGCCACAGTGACCAGTTATTTTACCTCAGTCACCATTTTCAGTCTCAAAGGTCCCAAAGAACATATCCATGATGGTGCCCTTTTCCCCTCCACACCTGAGGCAGGCACTCTGCAAATTCCAATCTTTCTCTGGTGTCTTCTCTTTGCTTGCTTCTTTCTCCAGTGTTCAGAGCTGCTTCACTTTTCCAAGGTGCTTCCCACTTTTTCCACAATTACTGATGCACAAATCAGCTTTCCAATTCCCTGACCATCTCCAGGTACCAGCTCATTCTACCACCTTGCTGTGGTGTCACACTCTCCATACCAACCACTCTTCTACCAGTTTCCATGGCTCCTTGTCACCACCAGCTCTCTCTTCTGCCCGACCTGGTCACTTAGGCTACTCTTTACCATCTGCCATTCTCTTCTTTCCCCAGAAGTTTTCTCTCCTCTAGTATCTGCTCCTTTTCTTTTTATCCCTGCCCCCCTTTCTCCTTAAAGCCAATAGCTCCAATTTCCCTTTACACATCTTCTAGATGATACATGCTCTCCTCCAAGGTTCACACCTGGAATTTGCAACAATGTAAAAGTATCCTTCCTCCTCAGATCTCTTTTACCTCTGTGTTTTTCAGACACAGTTAATGGCATCAATACCTAAATTTCAATACTGCCCATTGGGGTCCTGGCTTCAATACTGTACATATTGGTGTCCCAGCTTCAATTTCTCCTCTTTTGTTTGTAATCCTGTTTATTGGATGTTTTCTCTTTTCTTTGTTAGCCTTGCTAGGGGTTTAACAGTTTTATTTACTTTTTAAAGAACCAGTTTCTGGTTTTGTTTAATTTTCTGAATTGTCTTTTGGTTTCTATATTGTTTATTTCTGCTTTTTAAAAAAATTATTTCCTGTCTTCTGCTGAGTTTGGGTTTTTTTGTTTGTTTGTTTTTTTTGTTTTTGATTTTTGCTGCTCTTTTTCTAGTTCCTCAAGTTGGGATATTAGATTATTTCTCTGGGCTAGTTCTTGCTTTTTGATATGGGTCTGTATTGCAATAAACCTTCCTCTTACAATTGTTTTTGCTGAGTTCCATACATTTTGGAATGTTGTATCATCACTGTTATTTGTTTCAATGTAAGTTTTAATTTCTTGTTTGATTTCCTCATTTACCCAGTGGTCTTCCAGTAGCATGTTGTTCAGTCTCCATGTGGTGTACAATTTCCCTATTTTCTTTTCATTGTTGGTTTCTAGTGTGATACCTTAATGATCAGAGAAAAAAGTTGCAATTATTTTAATCTTTGTCTATTTATTCATGTTTGCCGTCTGGTCTAATATATGGTTGATTTTGGAGGAATGATCCATGTGTCTTTGAAAAAAAAAAGGTATATCTATAGTGTCCTGTAGATATCTACTAGGTTCATTTGGTCTAGTTCTTCTAAAGTTTTTGTGTCCTTGTGTAGTTTCCATTTTGTTGGTCTGTTCTTTGGTGAGAGTGAAGTGTTATAGTCTTGTACCACATATGTATTTTCACCAATGTTTGCTTTCAGTTCTGTTAGTAGTTGTCCTATGAATTTTGGTGCTCTCTTATTTGGTGAATGATTGTAATGTGTTTCTGGTGAATGAACCCCTTTATCATTTGGTGACCTTCCTTTTCCTCTGTCACTTTTTAAAATTTGAAATCTACCTTATCTGTTAGAAGAATGGCTACCCCTGCCTTCTACCCCCTGGAGGCAGCAGAATATTGGATTTTGTCTTTGATCCAGTCTGCTACTCTGTCTTCCAATTGGTGACTTTAGACCATTAACATTTAGAGTGATTAGTGATATTTGAAAGGCTGAATTTGCCATTTTGTTGATCATTTTGAAGTTCTGTTTACTTCCTTGTTTTATTCTTCCTATTTATACTTCTGTTGGTTTTGATATTAGTCTTCTTGTAAGATTTCTTGGTAAATTTCTGAAGAATTTGTTGTCTGAGAAGATTCTATTTTTCCTTCATTAAGGAAGGAGATCTTTGCAGACTAGAGTATTCTTGGCTGGTGTTTTTGTCTAAGAGTTTTTTTTTTTTAAAGAAGTGGTTCTACTCTCCTTGCTTGAAGTGTCTGCTCAGAGAAGTCTGAAGTCAACCTAATCAGTTTTCCTTTGTATATTATCTGTTTTCTTTCCCTAGACATTTTTTCACTATTCTTTTTTTTTTAGTTTGGACTGTGAAAGCTTTACAATGATATGTCTTGCTGTGGATTTCCTTTCATTTAAAGTAATTTGGTGTTTTTCTGACTTCTTGTATTTATATTTTCATTTCCTTCTTCAAATTTGGAAAATTTTCCTCCATCATTCCCTTAAATATCCCTTCAATTGCCATGAGACTCTCCTCCTTCTGGGATTCTAGTTACTCTGATAGATCCTTTCTTCAAAGTATCTGACAGATTTCTCAGTTTTCCTTCTGTCTTCTTCCTTTGTACTTCACTCTCTTTTTCTTTCTTCATTCTATTTCCTTCTTTTCAAAGCTACTGATTCATTCTTCTATTTCATCTAATCTGTTTTTATGGCTTTTCTCTTCATTTTTGAGCTCTTCTGTTGCTGTATTTGTATCCTGTATCTCTTTCTGTTTCTTTTTTAGAGATTCAACCTCAGTCTTCAGTCCATAAATTAAGTAACTCTTATTGATGCGTTCTTTTTTATATTTTCTACTTTTTTTTAACTCTTTGAATGCTCTGTCATGCTGTTTGATTTCTTCTCTTAACCCTTTGAACACTTTTGTCATGCTAAGTTTAAATTCTTTGTCTGACAGATGAGGTATTTCTTCTACAACATCACTTTGGAGGTCTGGAGGTTGTCTTTCCCTTGGCAGTGTAGTGTGTCCTGGAGCACTTGCTTGAGTATTTGCACTTTTCCTTCTTCCTGTGATTTGCTTTCAGGCTTGCTCTACATATTGAGACACTATTGCTCTTGTACTAGCCAGCATGGCTGTAAAAAGGATTGTGCCAAGTCCCAAATGCATCTGTCTTATATTTGAACTTCTTAGTTAAATTCGTGGCTACCAGTTGCCTGTTGCAGAGGTTGGTGTTTTCTTGTAATCTGCGATACTGGGTTCTGGGTCTGCAGACCTCCCATTCAGTGTCTGATCACTGTACTAGGCAGATCAGAGTCCCTGCTTGCAGAAAAATCATGGGTACCCACCCATTCACCTGAGATGCCGGAAACCAAGTGTGATAGCCTACCTCAGTGTCAAATCTCTGTGGTGCACACATTAGGGAGGTCCTATGCTAGAAAATGAGAAGGAACCTCCTCTTGCCAGCTCCCTCTTCACCTGGAACATGAGGAACTGAGCCTGGTGACTTCCCCTGGTGTTAGATGACTATAACACACAGATAGGGAGGCTCTGCATGTGGAAATGGCATGGAGAACCATAGTTCCCTGCTCCCTACTCACCTGAGATGCCAGGTACTAAACCTGGTAACTTCTCACAATGTCCAATGACTGTTGTGTGCAGATAAGGAGGAGGCCTGCACATGGAAATGGCATGGGGATGAACAATTCCCTGTTCCCTATTCACCTTGGACACCAGGTGCCAAGCCTGGTGTCTTTCCTCAATGTCTGATGCCATTGGTATGCAGATCAGGGGGCCCAGTGTGCAGACTTGCTAAAAGTATTAATTTGGTTAGACTATAGTCACATGACCATGCATGACTCTTAGGTAGGGTAGAGGATGTAGTCTTTGGTTCTAGGAGCTAGTGTCTCCAGCTAAAATTTAGGTTTCTAGTATCAGAAAGCAAAGGTAAAGTGTATGCTGGAGTAGGCATCTAGTGTCCTTTGCCTCATAGAGTGATGGTAAAATCCTAAAGAACATTTGAACCTTTACAAGTACACTATTGCAGTAACTAACTTGATGTTGATTTCAAAATATGAATTGAGTAGGGGTCATAGATATAGCTATTTAAACTTTTTTCTAGCTCTTCAGACTTTATCAGGATCACAACATATTTTTAAATTTTCTATATTTTTATTGATTTAGTTTATTGTTTTTGATTTTACTAATTTTTATTGTTATTTATTAATTATATATTTATATATAATCAATAGATATGATAATCAATATATTATGTATATATTATATTGTGTATATATTATGTATGCATTATGTATATATTATGTATATATTATACATTGTTGTATACCCCAAAGTTCTCTCACAACCACATTACATGTGAACCATCATTCTGAAAGCATGCAGCAAGGGAGGGGGAGGAAGGGAGGGGAAATCAGGGGAAAGATTAATATAAGAGATCAAGTTCACAGTTTCTATCACCCTTTCTTTTTAACATTTAGAATTGTTCTACCCCAAAATCCACACTTAGGCTTAAAACCCTTAAGTTGGTTAAATGTTCCAGGATCTGTCACGAAACTCTTTAGAACTGAACATCAAGTCAATTTAATTTGTGCCAATTCTGACAAATAGTTTTGACTTTTTATCATATGTAGTTCCACAATGTATCTAGTTTTAGTCAGCTAATCTGTGTGTGTGTGTGTGTGTGTGTGTTTGTGTGTATGTGTGTGTGTGCATGGGTGTGTTTGCCTCTCACTCATTTCTTAGTTTCTGTTAGCTGTGCTAGGGGAGAGAGATGACCTTGCCTTATTTTTATCAATATGATTTTAGGTCTTGATAGTGTTCTAATAATGATGATGAAGTGAATCAAAAAATATTTGTGCTCAGCTTAGATTCTGGAAATTATTTGAAAGTTTGTATTATCCAATCATTTCCCCTTCTCATCAGTTAGTCAAAGAAAAACTTACCTCTTTAAATTTTGGTAAAATTATTACTGTTGTGTTTAATAAAGAAGTGTACTAGGTAATGAGTGGTGATGTTTTGAAGATTATAATAATTTACTTTCATATTATCAAACTTGCAAAGGGGCAGAGAAATATGTATTCTAATTGTGAGAATAAATGTTTCATTTGTTCATTACTAATTTCTTTAATATTGGAAAGCATTGAGTGTGAAATAATGAGGTTGCACACCTTTTACTTATTTCAGTTATTTGTGATCATTTACAAATTGTTGAGTAATAATTTTAACATTGTTTTGAGGATACGAGTGTATTTGGAAATCAGAGATTGCCAACTGTTTATTCCTTATAACACAACTAAAGAGAATTATGATACCAATCACTGTTTTCCATAAAACCCTGACCTTTAATTGGTGATACCAGAGTATAATAACAGTTAACAAAGAACTACTGAAAGCTATATTTTCCCCCCAGACGGTCACAAAGGGACCACTGGCTCCCTACAATCTAAATAAAACTATGCTTGTATTTCGTATTCTCTATGACTTTGAACATTTTTGCTTCTTCCCCATGTTTTGGCTTACTCTGTTTCTAGCATCATCTACCAATAAAAAAAAATGATTAAACTCTCAATGTCTTTTAACTTACCAAATATAAGCAACTCATAAGCAACTGGATTTTATTAAGATTTTTTTTTTTTGCCTCCATTCAACAGTAGATGGGCGATTTCAGCTTAACAATGTGGAGAGCTGGGAAAAGTACAACATTTCCACCCCTAAAAAAAGTTGGAAAGGCTGAAAAAAAAAAGTATTTTCTTAAATTAATCAAAGAATTGAGGGAACTAGGATAGACACCAAAAGATATACTTTATATAATTTATTTTACATGGTATTCTGAATAAATGTACTATAGAGATAGAAAATAGAGGCATGAATCCTAGGAGTTATGAATCCTAGGGGTTGTGATAAAAAAGGGATTACTAAAAGAAGTTTGAGGGTAACAAAATTTGGATTTCCAACAACTTTAACCAGTTTGCCCAGAACTACACTGGTTTTAAAACACAGAAAGCTGCATGCTATGAATCTCTCTTATTTCTAGGAAAACCAGAATTAGTGGTAAGCCTAATGGAGGTATTCTATATAGTACTGACTTGGTAAATCCATGACTCTATATCTTTATCACAACCCATAGACTTGAATATTGCAATGGAATAATGCTATCAATAAAAAAAAATAAAAATCCATTTGTGTCAACTTGGATGGAACTAGAATGGCTAATGCTAGATTAAATAAATCAAAGAAGAAAGATAATACTACCTGGTGTCACTAATATGTGGAATATAGGAAAAAATAGACTGAGGGTCAGATAAAGATAAGCTTAAAAACTAACTCCTGTAATCTATCCATATAATTGAAGCCTTCAGAGAGGAGAGGGGCAGAGTAGGAGTAAGAACAAAAATGGATGGGAACACAGTGGTACCTGTAGTGGACTATGAATGATTTGGTGGTGGGTGCACTCCAGTAATGATACCTGATGGTGGGATCCTAATGTTGCTTCTATTTAAAAAATAAATTTATGATAACAAATCAAAAAAAGACCTGGATTAAAAAAGAGTAATTTCACTGTATGCAAATTACATCTGAAATGGTATGAGCCTGTCCCTGTATGTCATATATCATGTTGTAAACCATTGTGACCTCAAAGAAAAAGTACAATATATTTTTTTAAATCAACTAATGTGTTGTGTGTCCTAAAATATAAGGCAGACAATGACAAATTTAACTGTACTAGAAAGGAAAGGAATTTGATAAATTATGATCTGGTCACGACTAAAAATAAAGTCATATATACAGAGTTTTGAGGCATACATTTGTAAATATTTTCAGGATTTATCATGGGAGAAAATTGAATCATTTCAATTCTGTGTACTGACTGTAACTAATACCCCTAGATTTGAATAATGCAAACCTAAACAACTGAATTCTGTGGTCCTGCATAGATATCTTGATATTTTGAACTCTTATTTTCCTCATTTATAAAATAAGGAAATGGCAATCATTTTGCAATGATTTGTTTTGACAATGGCTTCTGGAAGTGATCAGATCTGTATTCAAATACTGCTTCTGAATTTTCTTACCTTTGTGACTTTGGTTAAATTATTCAACAAATCTGGGCTTTGGTTTCTTCTTTTTAGAATAAACTTTATAATGCTCCTACCACTATTGGTGGGATAAAAGTAAAATAATATTATGCATAAAAAAATAGTACAATGTCTGACATATACTGGAAAAGTTATGATATCAGCTCTCATATATTTTAAGTAAATTTTTAATTAGCATTCTCATTTGGCATATGTGTGTTCATCGTACCAGAATAATAGACCACCCAAAATGCAAAAAGGAACTTTTTATTTTTCAAAAAAAATCAGTCACAATTCTTATAAATTTAACTTTACACCTATATACAAGAATGGAATTAACAAGAACATAGAAGAGTGTCACAGACAAGAAAAAGTTACATAACAAAACAGGTACCAACAAAATGAGACAATATTTTGTCTAATGTTAAATCAGGTCCTTAATGACACAGAACTTAGACACTCTTGCTGTACTAAACACATACCAAAATTAAAGGGCTGAGATAATGATTTCCAACCTACTAGAAACCTAGGAACTCTCAGGTCTTGGTACATGTAAGAAATTAAAAAATCTCTATTCTGTCCTAACAAGTAACAAACTGAACAAAATGAAAAAATCAACAGCTCATCTTTGGTGCATAAAAGAGGGGTGAACAGACAAACCACTACTTCCAAAACTGGAGAGATCGACTAATAAATGCACAGCATAATGGTTTTACTAGAACAGAAACCCGTGAGCAGAAACTACTGTGGGAACAATCTGATACAATACTGGTGATTTTGCTAGGGCAGCTCAGTGAGAACTACTTGCAGAATTAAATGCTCCAAAGAAACCAGTCATAAAGAGGACCTACAGCATTTTGGTATTTACCTCTAGAAATTCCATCATATTTTGGTAAATAATAGAACCCATTCATGCTTCTTGTAGGGGAGGAGGGAAAGAGTCATTTTGAAATATGTCAGTGCAGTCTTTCCTTAGCAAGATCTGCCCTTAGGGGAAACTATTACCAAAGACTGGCACAGTGGGATGTGACTTGACCTTAAGTGACATGGGGATGGTGTATCCCCAACTTCAATTCATTCTATCTACCTTGTCCCAGTGAAGAGAGGAAAGTAGCCATAAGCAAAATAATGGAGGCTATATTCCAAGATCATAGACCCAGTGAAAGTTTGAGACCTAGTCATAGGACTCCAGAACATCCTCTTACCCACATCTCTGCCACATTTCAAAAGGCCCATTGACAACAGTTCTTTTGACTCAATACACCTTGTCCATCAAAGAAAAAAAATTGCAATTCACACCGAAAGGCAAAAAGAAAACAAAAAATCCCTCAATTTGAGAAGAGAGAGAAAGCAAACATCAAGTTCAGACAGGGCAGGGATATTGGAATAATCATGAATTTAAAATCACTATGATGAACATGCTAGGGAAACTGCTGGATAAGAAGTCAGTTGCAAGAGCACATGGACAATGTGATCAGTACATAAGAACAGATGGACAATATTAGGAGAGAGATGGAAACCCTAAGAAAGAACCAAAAGGAAATTGATGAACTGAGGAAAAAATCCTGAACCAGGATATGTATTAATAGAATCCTTAAAAAATTTAAATGCAAAGAGATCAAAGACTAGAATAAACATACCAGAATATCCAACTTTGAGGTAACTACCAAAGGTATGTATGTAATTTATATATACAAATACCTATATATGCATATATGTATGTATACATGCATCCATATATATGTTTGTGCATATATTTGCATACATGACTACCAAAATATATAAGGATATATATATATGTATATATTAGATATCCTATTATATACATATATGGGTGTATGTACATATATATAAATAATGGAACTAACAGAAGGAGCAAGCAAGGAACAGAAGAAATTTTTGAAATAATAATACCTGAGAATTTCTCAAAATTGATGTCAGACATCAAACCACAGATCCAAGAAACTCAGAAAACAGATAGAATAAATGCCCCTCCCAAACCTGTAACTTGCTATTGTTAAGGCTTGAAAAAAAATCAAAGATAGTTAATAAAAATACTGAAGGAAGTCAGAGAACACCTTCATTTATAATGAAACAAAAATTAAAAACTATATCTAACTTCTCAGAAACCATGTATGCAACAAGAAAATTAAGTAAAATATTTAATATATGGAGAAAAAAAGACCAACCTAACATCCTCTGCTTTGCAGTGACCCAGTCACTGGTCTCTTGGGTGTTTTACTCTACTGGTTAACCTAGATGAAGCTTTGAGGGGTAAGGGACTGCCTCTGACTGTATCTTAAATCTTCCCTATATATCTATATATACTTACTGACTGTACATTCTTGTATCATATAGAGTAGTTTTAGCATAACACAAAATTAAATAATGTGGTATAGCCTACACTGGATAAATAAAAAAATAGACCAGAACATCTCATCATATAAAACAAAATCTGGGAATATTGAATTATAAGAAGATCTTAGTAGCTTCCTGTCCAATCAATTTTAGAAATAGAAATTGCATCTTTTTTTAAAAAAGCTGTTAATTGATAAAGCACTTACGCTTCAATCTCTTTAGTATAGGAAACTCACTCCTCTCTCAGGCTGCCGGTTCCAACATAGACAGCCCTATTTTCTTGAAGAACTTTTTCAGAATTTTCCTCTTTGCAGAGACTTCAGTATAATATATTTATCTTTTAGAGTAGAGGAAAACAGGCCCATCCTTGAAATCTTACATGTGTATCAACTCTCTAACAATTTTTAAACTGTTTCACCTGCATCACCTTCCTTCATTCTGAAAGTCATCTTGTAAGATACACACAAGTTTAGTTTTTCTCAGTTTTATAAACAGCAGAAACTTCTGTTAACAGGGAACCAACATCTTATTTAAGTGTAGGAAATTGGTTTTTTTTTTTTTTGTGATTTGAAATATTAGATAATTCTCAGAATTTTTGGCAACTGTAAGAATACATCTACACTGAGCAAGTTGAAACAACTCCCAGAATCACAGTTCTGGCAATGGTTGGATCCATTCACACACTTGAAATCAATGCCTTCCACTCAGGCAGTTTGTTTTATGTGGGTACATCCCCTGATTGAAATAAAAGTCATAGGTCTCTACCTAAGTGACAAAAGAAGAAAGACAATAGGGTTTTTGCTGAATTTTATGTGCAGAAGGCAAAAATCACAAAAGAAAATATCAGATGTAGAGAGATTAAATTATTTTGAATGGTCAGAAATGATAGATTTCCATTATTACTTCTTAATTTATTTTTCTGATCCTGAATTCCCCCTCCTAAATTATTCTCTAAATTTTCTATTATTTTCTGTTCATTATAAAACTCTACATTTATACTTTTAAATTTAGATTTGTTTGTCACGTCATTGTTTTAATGTTTTTCAGTCATGTTGAAAGTAGTATTGTCATTCATAAGAAGAGTGTGCCAAACCAGTTTTGTAAACACCTCCAATATTTGTCCTTTCTAAACCTAAAGAAGCATATTGGAAATCATTGGGTGGTGATGATAAGAGGAAGGCTGAAATCAAGGGAGGAGTTAGCATTAGGAATTAACATTAGGGATCAAGATGATTGTTCATAGGTGACTTGCTATTGGGAGAATCTTGGGGGAATTTAACAATGTATAAAATATATCTATGTACTCAATAAAAAAAAAGTTACCAAGGATACTCTGATAGATTCTGTACTTCTAAGAATCACTACTTTGTATATTTTAAATATAACTTGCCAATAATACCTCAATCAAATGGAAAAACAATATAAATATGAAAAGGGGAACTCTATCTACTAATACTTTGTACTATTTTCGCAACATTTCTATAAATGTAAGGTTATTTCCAAATCAAAAGTTATAAAAAATGTAAGACAAACAAAAAGATCACTCTTTGGTGTATTGCTATGTAAGCTTTCGTTGAATAGATCAATCTTCCCCTGTCATTGTACCCCATGCTTAGAATATCATGAAATGTCAAGTCATCATTGCCTAAATCCCTACTTTTACTACTTTATTGTTATGTGTTCCCACCAGTCTATAGCTTATTACTTGCAATAGGTACTCCTCTCCTCTCCACAGTTTTCCACTCCCGTATTATTTTCTAGTTATTAAGAGTTTTTTTTTTTTTTTTTTTTTTCAAAAGCAAGTGGTTTATCTGGAAGTAAAATCAGGAATAAGTGGTTAGGTCATGTAAAGTGACATGGAACAGAAGAAACATATCAATCCAAGCTTCCACCATCAACAGGTGGAGTACCATCTTATTAGAAACTGGGAAATACCTAAGATCATGTGCCTCAAGTTATCCCACTTGAGTGATAAGAGGATTGAGATATTTAACCTATCAATTACTGGAACTGCTGCAGGACAGAGTTCCAATACCCCCATCATCCCAACATTAAGTAAAATGGACACCAGAAATCTGAAAATATCTTCAGGAAAAGATGCACAGGATTTAGCCATTGGAGTTCAAGTATGCATACCCAACGATGCTCAAAGTGAAGGGCCATGAACAGCACAGCACAGATATCACTCACTATTTTTGGGGGGGTTACACTACCCTAACGTACAAATTTCAGAGAATGCTGAAATTCCCTCCATCACTACGTGAAGTCATTACACTATAAACCCTATGGGAAGTTTGTTATGTTTATTGTTCAGTCTTCAAGGCAAAGGCGTGGTCACACATCTGAACACTTATTAAAGTGGTTGAATGAATGAATATTAAGAGTGATAAGGGGAAAGGATTAAGAAATATAACCATTTCAAAAAATGTCAAGTATTCTAGAAATGATTTTTTTTGGGGTTGCTTGACCAATGTGTCCACTTAAAGAATAATGATTAAATTACTGTTTAGACGATCATTTTCTTGATGGGGAAGGGGTGACTAGCCCCTCCTCTTCCATGGGACAAGGCTTTCAGCCCACTGTTTCTTCCCTCAATTCTGAACCAGGGGTGTGAGTCTCAGGTTGAGATTAACAAATCCTTTTCCAAAGTTAATATCTGGACAGCCTGCCATGTGGATAGAGATGAATGTAGAATGAGTTTGCCCAGTGACAAGCAGAGTCAACGGGTCCAGGGAACTGAAGAGGCTTGGTGGCATCCTCTGAGATCTGGGGTCCCACTGTATAGAAATCCAATGCCAGATTTAGCGTTCTTAGTTTAAGAGCTGATATATTCCATGTTTATTTAATCTGAATTGTATTTTCACTCTGTAACTCACACAGAAAGGACACTGAAAGGACACTAAACATTTTTTATCATCAGTTTGACTTTTAAGTGTATTAATGAGACTTTTCTCTTGTAATTTTAAAAGTAAAGATTTGCTGGGGACTGTCCTAGCCTCCACAATACAGGGAGGATTTAATAATAACAGATAATGTAATGTTGAGGTTAACTGCAGCATGTTCAATGTATTATAGGAATAGTGATAAAAAATGCCTAAATGCAAAACGTCTCCCTTCGACTGATTGCCTTTGGCCTGAGAGCTGTTTTAGTGTCAAAACCTTGATTGGTGCTGTTCCTGGCCTCAGAACCTGCTCCCAAATAAGCTTTAATTTTCCTCTTCTTGGTACTTTGTGATCGCTCAAATTTATTCCCCCCCTTCTTTTTTTTGCTGTAATTTTATAACTGTAGAGGTTTTTTTTTTTTTTTTTCCGGTGGAGTTTTAATTTTGTATTTTATGCATAAGTGGTCTTTGAGGCTGATTTGTGTGGTCATGTTATTTTTGGTGGAAATTAGCTTTGTATTTTTTAACCTTCACTAGAATCACCTTCTAGTTAGTTCCCTTCCATTGGCTTCCCATCCCATTTGGTAGGTAGCTATGGTTTGATATACTCAGGAAACAAGAATTTAACTACTGACATGATTAGAAAAGAGTTACTTAGTTTGGAACAAATCTTCATAGCAAGAGACTGTTGGTTAATTGGCTCAAGGTCATACATTTTGACCGTTAGAAAACGGAGGTGTTTCATTCTGATTCATCAGCCTGATTAAACTTTTGTTTCATAAAACAGGGTTCCTTCCCTCCTTCCTTCCTTCCTTCCTTCCTTCCTTCCTTCCTTCCTTCCTTCCTTCCTTCCTTCCTTCCTTCCTTCCTTCCTTCCTTCCTTCCTTCCTCCCTTCCTTCCTTCCTTCCTTCCTTCCTTCCTTCCTTCCTTCCTTCCTTCCTTCCTTCCTTCCTTCCTTCCTTCCTTCCTTCCTTCCTTTCTTTCTTTTGTTAACTGCTTTATGATGGTATCTACCCTTTACTCTGACCTACAGTTGTTGCAGTGGCTAAAATTTTTTAACATTCACTCAAAATTACATTAAAAGACTAATTCACAGAGCAACAGCATGAAAAGTCTCTATGTGCCTTCTGAACACATTTACAATGCACAAGAGATGTATTCCAAATAATTTTTAGGCCTAGGAGATCAGAACCATGCAGTATATCCTTTTTGGCTCCCCAATTCAAAGCCTGTAGAAAAAGGCCAAGTGTATGTTGGATTCTTCCTAGAGATTTTCCAACCTGATGTGATTTTGTAAACATAAAACATAAACTTTGATAATATTTTGAGTTATCTGTAATCCTGTTCTTCTCATACTGCTAGATGCTCAGCATTAGATTTTAAATATAAATGTCGGTACAATTTAGGATATAAAATATGTTAATTTTATTTAAGGCCATAAAGTAGTCTTGTTATATGACAAAAATAAAACATTTTTTTCTAATTTAAACTGCTGTTTTTCAGACTCATGAATGCAGCTAAACAGATACAGATTGATACTGCAAATAGTAACTAATAGTAACATTAGTTAATTAATAAAGTTGATAAATCATTTTTTAATAAGTAGTTTCAAAGTTGTTTTTTTTTTTTAACCTAAATTGCAAAGTCAGAAACTGGAGACTCCCTACTACATTTAGCAGTATTAGAGTAAACAGACCACAGAGTTAGAATTTGTAACCTCATGTTTCTGGCACTGAAAAATATTCTCTTTTAAGTACTGTTCTTCTTTGTCCCTCTGCTTTGTGACCTGCTGTTCTCTCAGTTAACCTGTCCTCTGTAGCTTTTGCTTAGAACCTGATTTTTGTTCTAAACTATTATTTCTATTGTTTTTTGTTCTAAACTATTGTGTTCTTTGTAAGACAACGACTTACATAAAAACATAGTGTTTCATCATTTTGTATCACCAGCACTTAAAACTGTGTCTGCTGTCATTAGTTACTTTTCTTAATTATTTTTAAATTAGCACAGATTGTAGGAGGTTACTAATTACTTATTAAATGTTCAATATTTTCCTTGGTGTCAGTAACATAGCAATGATCAAAATGGACAAAACCTTTGCCTTCTTGGAGTTTGTAATTTATGCTCCTTCAATCTTTAATAAATGACAGAACACATAAACTTAAAACTCTCTCTTATTTGTGAATACATAAAACCAGAATGAAATGATATTGGAAAGGAGGCTATGAAAAATCATATTTTCTCATATTCTAATACATTCTGTGGAAAATATGGTTTTAACTTAAATTGGCTACCAATATCACCTGTCATTCTGCTTGCCTAGATGGTATTCCATTATCTTCCCCAAACATTTCACTTCTCATATGACCTTCCTCACAAAAATACATTCACCACACATTCATGCTATTTAAAATTGATCATATAACTTGGTTTTCATAGAAGTCCCATGACTTTCCAAATAAAGTCCAGTTCCTTAGCACAGTATGAAAATCTCATGGTAAGTGAATGCATAATTGCTAACTATTGTATGAACACACCACTCCTTCCTCTTTGCTTTTGCATGTGGTTCCCTTTCTGGAATGCTACTCCCCCTCACACCTGGCTAACTCCCACTCAGGTGTCATAAAGTCTGTCCTTCAGATCCTTAGCTGCCCCTACAGGGTACTTTCTCAACTCCTTAAGCTCATCTCCACTATAGCACTGGAAAAATGCCTTTCAATGCTTATTCTTACAAAGTAATGAGAAGGCCCCAAGAAAAAAGGAAGCAAAAAACAAAACAAGCAAGACAAACTTTTGCCTTTTCTTTCCAAAAGAGACACCTTTCTCTTTACTTTACAAAAACTTTCATTGATGGCTCACATTTTCAATTTTTTAATCTAACCTTGTGAAAATAGCAAAAAGTTATCCTATACTCTGTCAATATAAGTAGCTTGTGACATATTCAGACCAAAAACTATTTAAAGGTAAATCAAGGTAGTAAATTTTAAATAATTTTGACTGATATTTATCTTTATATTTAGCAAGCAAAGCACAGTAGTAAAATTAGATGATTTATATGACTTTTTTTTTCTGTTACTACTGTGTTCTGTAGTATTTGCGTTACAGAACTACTCTGTAACATTTGACTTCTATATGAAGCCAATATAAAGATCCCATTATGAAAATGGAATATGCTCATTTCTATATAAGGAAAATGGGCATAAAATTGTACTTTATCTCCAACAAATTTAATAGCTCTTAGAGTTGTAAAGTAAGTCAGTCTTGTAATCAGTTTTGGGAAAAAAAAACTAGAAATTCTTATTTTTTATGACTTTGCAATAACCATTACATTTCATTTATATGTTTGATTTTTTTCATATATCTCAAGAAATGCTCTAAATATTTGGGTTAGAGATGGAAAATGTAAAATTAAATGCAATTCCCTGGAGTCCTCCTAGTGTCCCATAACAGTGACTGTGAAAATTTGCACAAGCCAGTTTTCCCTTACTTGTAGGTTCTAAGTTTTCCCTTACTTTTTATCCTTAGTTAATCACTCTGTGATTTAAAAAAAAATCTAGCAATTAGCATTTATATTTTCTTGACAACCCCAATAATAGTTGACTTAGTGTAATGTACATAAACCGGGATGTAACTCCATTTTGCTCTTACTAGTGCCTGTGGACCTTCTTCAATACTGGGTGGCCAGGCAGTGAGCTAGAAGATGGGATGGCTGCACAGTAGACTACGGTGGAGGACAATAGGCAATTGGTGGTGGTTACCTTATGGTGGCATTACCTGATGGGGAGTATTCTAACATTACCTCAATTAAAAACAAACAACACACATGTTTCTTATACAATTAAAAAAGAAACAAACTGGGGAAAAAGTAAGTGGGGTGGAGAGTTTTTAAGAGATTAAATCATTGTATGCAAATATCTGGATTATTTCTTACCTATATTAAGAATATCATAGGAAGAGAAAATTTGTCAGTGTGAGAATGGATAAGTACTTTGCATAGTTAAAGGATAGTATATACTTATATAGATACATGTGTATATATACATAGATCAAATATAAATATATACATATAATACATGTACATATATTATACTGTGTCTAGATCAGATATATGAAATACATGTGTATATATATATATATACACATATATGAGAAAGTATATTTTCTTATACTGTCTCCTGGAATTGCATATTCTAAAAAATATGGAATAAACTGTCAGAAATGTGTCCTATTTAAACTAGGACAATATATGCAAATAGTGCTTTTTTGCAGTAATGAGCTTTCTTTATGTCACTTGGAAAAGTTCAAGCTTTTGTAAGGGTCCTCTCAGAAAGCCAGGAGAATATATATATATATATATATATATATATATATATATATATATATATATATATATATATATAAAAAACACTTTATCACAAAGTCCTCTCTTCATTCTTCCCCTTAATTTTGTCTTAGTTCCTCTCAGGGCATTTTGCAGCTTTTATTTTTAAGCAGGTTTAAAGGAAGTGACAAGTTCTATTGTAGCTAATGTCTACTATCTATGATTGGAAAAGATGCTGCCTTAGCAAATAAGTAGGAAAATATTTTCTTTAGTACAAGAAATCCAAAATTCCATCTTTCTATTATCCGATTAAAGTATTTCTATAGTAATAAGTTCTAAGTTTATACAATTCCATCCATTTCTTCCTGTTTTTTTGTCTTAAAAGGTTGAACACTTCCTTTGGGTTGTTAATGCTGTAGCAATACCAATACTGTTTTTCAACTCTCAAATAATTTAATAATTGATGCCACTTCTCATCAGAGGGGTGGGGTGGGTGTTGGTAGATATGATGTCTCAATTGTGACCTCACGTATTAATCAATGATTTCCATTGTTTCTGTGAACCATCCAGGTGAACACTGAGCTACCTTTGTAGAATGGGATACAGATGGTTGCAGGGGACAGAGTGGCAGTAGCCCTGGGCTGAAGATGATGATGGATTTACAGGAATCATGAGGAACTTGAATCATTCATGTATCGGAAGGCGCATTCATATTAAAGATCAATTCAACAGAAACAGCTCAGCCCTGAAAATAGGACCAAGTAAATAGGGGAGCTGGAGATTTCTAGAATTTTCTAAAATTTTATGAGACATGTAAGATTCAGTAAAATGATGCAGTGATTATTGCTGACATGCTTAATACTGTTTTGAATTATTCAATTTCTTCAAATGTCAGCATAAATAACAGTTCTAGGACTCAGGAGCCATTAACCTCCAAGCAGCTGAGAAAAATTTCATCTCATAATTAAAGCTACTTAAAAATAATTCTAATATTTTCTTCTGTATAAAAGAGAACAACTAATCCTGTTAGATTTTTGTTACACTAACAAAGAATTTCACAGTTTCAGTTGTCTGTACTGCATAACAAACCACCCAAACTTAGAGACTTAGAACAAAAACATTAACTGTGCTCATAAATCTGTGCTATGAGCAACCCTGGAAGTTTATCTCCCCCATTCTCTTCCCATTGGAAAAACTCAGAGGCTTGGGGTTAGAATCATCTGAATGTTCATTCGCTCACATGTCTGGTGCTTATGCTGGCTATAGTTAGAAACTTCATTGGGACTAGTAGTCACATAACTCATAGAGAGCCTCTCCCCTTAATCAGGTTTACTTTAAAACATGGTATCAGTTTCAAGGGGAAGTATTTCTAGAGAAGGCCCCATTTGGAATCTGTATCACCTATGACCTAGAATTTAACATCATGAAATATCCTGCCTCATTCAACTTGGCAATGTTGATTGGCTCCCTAATATGCAGAATAAAACAGGAATGTATCCCACTTCTTGGTAGGGGATTGCCAAAATTCTGGAAGAGCACATCAGACCAGCAGACTGCTTTGTTAGAACAATAGCCTTTTGACACAACTATGTACAACCCTTCTGCATGACAATCATATAGGTAAATTTTCTTTTCATATTTATCTTTGTGTTTTTCCTATGGATTGTTTCCTTTTCCCTTTTAAATGCCATGTTTGGTTCCTTGTATTGGAAGTGATGAATATCACTACTTATGATTTTGTAATCTAACTGACTTTTCAAATAATTGATATCTTTAAGTTTGTTCCCAGCATTGCAAAGAGCTTAGCATTCTAACAATCATAATACCCCCTCTTCCAGCTTGACAGGTCTTGGTTAACTCTGTGATAATTAAATCGTACAAAATGATCAGTTCCTAGAATCTACCCAAAGGATACCAAGCACTAATTGAAATTGTATGCCTATGTTTATTCAGCACTATTTCCAACAACCAGGATTTGGAAGCAACTCATATGCCCCAGAACAGAAAATGGCTCAAAAGTTGTGGTATATTTACACAATGGAATATTATTCAGCAATCAAAAAATGGGCTCCATGCCTTTGTACCAACATGGATGGAGCTAGAAGGAATAATGCTACCAGAAATAAACCAGAAAGAAAAAAATAGAAATACCAGATGGTCTCATTTATACCTATATATATGGGATATAGAGAAAACAAACAAACAAAGGAACAACAAAAAAATTAAAACTAATGTACTGGCAGCAGAACTAAAGCATAAGGCAGGGGAGGGTGAGGGAAGGTGAAAATGTGGGAGGGATGAGCACAAGAGATTAAGGTGATGTTATAGGTGACAAGGTGGTTGAAGAACCTTGGGATACACAACAATATAATATATACATATATATGCAAGAAATTTAAAAATTAAAATAAAATGAATGCTATAGAATGAGTGACTTAACCAATAGATAATTATTTTTCAAAGTTCTGGAGATGTCCAAGATCAAAGTTTGAGCAAATTCAGCTTCTGGTGAGAGACTTCTTCCTAATATCAGATAACTGACTTCTGAGATTTGTGTGCATGTGGGTGTTTGCAAGGGGTGATCATTTGCTCTAGTCTCTTTATTTTAGAAGGTCACTTCTAAAATCTCACTTCATGATCTCATTGAAACCTAATTGTCTTCAGAAGGGCTCACCTCCAAGTATCATAGCATATCTATGAATTTGGGGGGAAACCATTAATTCCACAGATGTATACTATTTGTTTTGAACATTTTTACATATGGCTTGCTTTCTGCCAAAAATTAGGTGTGAGTACTGTTGCTTTAAGAACTTAGGAGAAAAGTTGACTTTTGGGGTGACATTAATGGATAGTTTACCATTTTTTCTCAGAATATTTGTTCTTGAAATATAATTCATATAAAACACAGTATCAAAGTACACAATTTAAGGTTTGGTTTTGTTTTACTATATTCACAGTCACCAATATGTTAAAACATATTTAGTTTTTCCCCTCACCCAATGAGGACCATATGAATTAGTAATTTCTCGCCATTTCCCACTCTCAGTTCCTGGTAACCCTAGTCTACCTTCTATTTCTTGGATTTGCTTGTTTTGGACATTTATTACAAATGGAATTATATATAATATGCCTTTTGATAGTTGACTTCTTTCATTTATGCTGTCAAGATACTGCCACAATATAAGTTGTATTAGTATCTCTTCCTTCCTGTTGTTGAAAAAAATATCTCATTGCATGGACACAACTCATTTGATCTATTCATCACTTCATAAACATTTTGTTTGTTGCTCCCACTTTCCGATCATTGTAAATAATGCTGTCAAACAGCTTTCTACAATGGCTTTGCCTTTTTGTATTTTCATCAAAAATCTAATAAGATTCTAATTTCTCTACTTCCTGATCAAGTCATTTATTTTCTTTTGATTATAGGATTTTAATGGGTGTGAAGTAGTATATAATTTTGGTGTTGATTTGCATATGCCTGATAACTAATAATGCTGAATACATCTCTAAGTGCTTCCTGTCACATGTATGTCTGTATTGGAGAAATCTTTGTTCGCATATTGTACCTATTTTAATGGATTGTTTGTCTTTTTATTATTGAGATATTATAATTCTTTTTATAGCTTTCTCACTAGACCCTTGCATGATATATGATATGCAGATGTTTTCCACCTGGTATAGGTTGTCTTACCTACCACTTTCTAGATAGTGTCCTCTAAATCACAAAAGTCTTTTATTTTGATGGAATCCAATTAATCTGTTTTTTGGTTGCTTGTGTTTTGGCTGTTGTATTTAAGAAACCATTTCCTAATATCATCTATGACTATTTGTACATTTTCTTCTATGAGTTTTATAATTTTTTGTCTCTAACATTGACATACTTGATCTATTTTGAATCAAGTGAGATAAGGGTGGCTATTGCAATTGTCCTAGCATCATTTGCTGAAAAAATTTATTCTTTCTCATTGAATGGTCCCACTACACTTATAAAAATCAGCTGACTTAGAAGTTTGGTTTTATAGACTGATCTTTATCATTAATCTATTTGTGCCAACACTTCATTGTTCTGATAACTTGCTTTTTAATAAATTTTGTGATCAGATAGTACAATTACTCTCATATTGTTTTTCTTTCTCAAAATTGTTTATCCTTTTCTTGTTTTCCTGCATATTTGTATGAATTTTGTAGGCTTATAATATCTATGGATAAAGATTTTTTTTCCATTGTGATTTTATTTTTGAAGTTACAAAGATGTTTTCAACCTTTATTTCAAGAAGTTTGGGATTTTTTTGGGCTAAGTTATCTATTTCTTTAGTTTATTTTACAGTGTTGTCTATTCCAGATTTCTCCCACCACCTTGTCACCCATGAACTATCATCTTAACCTTTTGTGCCAATCTTACCCCTGATATTCTCCCCTCCCTTTCTCTTGCTCTATGCTTCAGTTCTGCTGACAGTTTTAAATTTTTCCTGTCCATTTGTTTGTTTGCTTGCCCTACATCCCTCATATAAGTGAGAGCATCCATTATTTCTCTTTTTCTTTCTGGCTTATTTCTTCTAGCATGATTCCTTCTAGCTCCACCCAATGTGCCATGAATGACATAAGTTTCTCTTTTTTGATTGATGAGTAATATTCCATTATGTACATGTAATACAGTTTTCTGACCCATCCATCTACTTTGGGGCATTTAGGTTGTTTCTGTATCCTGGCTATTGTAAATAGTGCTGCAATAAACATCCAAGTACAAGTGTCCACTTGAATTCGTGTTTTTGTCTTCTTTGGGTATATTCCTAGAAGTGGCATTGCTGGATCGAATGATAGTCTCATTTTCAGTAATTTAAGGACCATCCACACAGCTTTCCATAGTGACTTGACCAGTTTGCATTCCCACCAGCAGTGTAAGACTGTTCTTTTCTCTCCACATCCACACCAACACTTGTCATTGCCTAACTTTTTATATGGGCCACTCTTATTCTTACTGGGCCACTCTTACCATCTCTCATTATGGTTTTGATCTGCATTTCCCTGATTGTTAGTGATGTTGAGCATTTTTTCATATGCCTATTGGCCATCTGTACCTCCTTCTTAGAAAAGTATCTCTTTGAAGCTTCTCCTCATTTTTTTGACTGAACATATTGTCAAGTTGTGTGAGTTCTTTGTGGATCTTTGTTACCAGACCTTTATTACTTATATATAGGACAAAGATTTTTTTCCCATTCAATTGGATTTCTTTTTGTTTTGATTATTGTCTCTTTTGCTGTACAAAAGCTTTTTAATTTGATGTTTTGACTTTTCTTCGTGGATTTTACTTTATCTTTTCCATGTCCATATAGCAAAGCCATTTGGTTTCTGTCTTTTTCTTTTTGACTTGTTTCTGCTAATATGATTTCTTCTGAGTACATCCATGTTATCATACAGTCACCAAATTTGTCATTTTTAATTGATGAGTAATATTCCATTGTGTATATATACCACATTTTTTCATCCAGTCATCTGTTTCGGACATTTCAGTTGCTTCCATGTACTTGCAATTATAAATAGTGCCGCAATAAACATTCGAGTACAGGTATCCCTTTGTACCCTCATTGAAGTCTCCTTTGGGTAAATTCCCAAGAGTGTAATTGCTGGGTCATATGGTAGTTCCATTTTCATTAATTGAGGGCCCTCCATACAGCTTTCCATAGAGGTTGGACCAGTTTACATTCCCACCAGCAGTGTAAGAGTGTTCCCTTGTCTCCGCATCCTCACTAGCACTTGTTGTTGCCTGTTTTATAGATGTGGGCCATTCTTACTGGTGTAAGGTGGTATCTCATTGTGGTTTTGATTTGCATTTCCCTGATTGCTAGTGACATTGAGCAATTTTTCATGTGGCTATTGGCTATTTGTACTTCCTCTTTGGAGAAGTGTCTTTTTATTTCCTCTTTGGAGAAGTTCTCTCCATTTTATGATTGGGCTTCTTGTTTTGCTTTTGTTTAATTGTGTGAGTTCCTTGTGGATCTTAGTTATTAAATCATTTAACTCTTGTGGAGGGCAAAATTTATTTTCCATTCAGTAAGGCTTCTTTTAGTTTTTTCTGTCATCTTTTGCTGTACAGATGCTTTTCAGTTTGATGTAGTCCCATCTGTTTATGTTTTCCTTCAATTTTTTGCCATCAGTAGGTTTTTCCAGAAAGGGGTTTCTGAATTGTACTTCCTGGAGGGTTTTCCCAAGTTTTTTTTTCTATGTATATTATGATTTCAAGTCTGACATTTAAATCTTTTATCCATTTTGTACAAAGTGTGAGGATGTTCTCTTGGTCCATTTTTTTTGCATGTCTTAGTCCAATTTTCCCAGCACCATTTATTGAAGAGGCTATCTTTGTTCCAATGTAAGTTTTCTCCCCTTTGTTAAAGATTAGTTGACTATGTGTGGTTTTATTTCCAAGCACTCAATTCAGTACCATTGGTCTGATTGTCTGTTGTTGTACCAGTACCAGGCTGTTTTAATTATTATAGCTTTATAGTATAACTTGAGGTCTGGGGTAGTTGGCCCTCCATTCTCTCTTTTTTTGGCCAGGAGGCTTTTTGATATTTGAGGTCTTTTGTTATTCCATATGAACTTCTGTACTTTTTTCTATCTCTTTAAAGAATGTCATTGGAATTTTTAAAAGAATTGCTTTGAATCTGTAGATTGCTTTTGGAAGGACGGCCATTTTGATGATGTTAATTTTTCCAGTCCATGAGCAGGGAATGTTTTTCCATTTCCTTATGTCTTCTATCTCTTTTAGCAGCTTTTTAAAGTTTTCTTTGCATAGACCTTTACTTTTCACAGACATTGTTAGGTTTATTCACAGGTATTTAATTGTTTTTGGTGCAATGGTATATAGGATGGATTTTTAAAATTTCTTCTTCCTCGTCTTGGTTTTTTGCATATAGGAAACTACTGACTTCTGTGTGTTGATTTTGTATCCATCTACCTTACTGAACTGGCTTATTATTTTATTTCTGATGAATTTTGATGTTCCCTCATTTGATGAGTATGTTAATAATTGTTATGTCCTTCTGGTGTATTACCCTTTTATAATTATGCAGTGTCATTTGTTTTTTATCACCTTTCAAAGTCTGCTTTATCTGCTACTAATATGGCTACCCCTGCTTTTTCTTATGGACCATTTTTTTTTTTTTTTTGCAGAATTGTTTTCCAGTCCTTCACTTTTAGCCTGTGCTTATCTTTAGATTTCAGGCGTGTTTCCTATAGGCAGTAGAATGTTGGATTCTGTTTTTTTGATCCAATGTGCTACTCTGTTTCTTTTAATTGGTGCATTTAGACTGTTAATATTTAGGGTAATTATTGACACTTGAGAGTCTGAGGTTATCTTTTCAGTGGTCATTTTAAGGTTCTGCTAAGTACTTTGTTTTGGTCTTTCTGACCAGTTTTCTGTTGGCTTGGATCTTAAAGTTTCTCATAAAGTTTCTTGGAATGGGAGTTTGGAGGTGACGCATTTCTGAAGACTTTGTCTGAAAGGTTTTTATTTTGCCTTCTTATAGGAAGGAGATCTTTGCAGGGTAGAGTATCCATGGCTGTTTTTTTTTTTTAATATATGGCTCCAGTCCCTAGCTGGGAGTGTCTCCTCAGAGAAATATGAAGTCAATCTGATAGGTTTTCCTTTCTAAGTTATCTGTTTCCTTTCTCTAGTTAGCTTCATTTTTCTTTATCTTGGACTCTTGGAAATTTTGCAGTTATATGTCTTGCTGTGGTTTTCCTTTCATTGAAATAGTTTGGCTTCTTGTATGTTTATTTTCATTTCTCTCTTTAGGTTAGGGAAGTTCTCTTCCATTATTTTCTTAAATAGCTTTTTATTTCCATGACTCTTCTCCTTCTGATATTCCAGTGACCTTGATATTTCCTTTCTTCAAGGTATCTGATAGATCTCTGAGCTTTTCTTTTGTCCTCTTCCTTTGTATTTTCCTTACCTTACCTCTATTGATATTTTTAACTTCTGTGTCCTTTAAATTACTGATGTGCTCCTCTATTTCCTCTAGTCTATTTTCATGGCATTTTCCTGCATTTTTAAACTCTTGTACTGCTCTATTTATAGCCTGGATAGCCTTACTTTCCTTTTTTAAGAATTCAAACTCATCCTTCATCTCTTTGATTGTGTTTCTCATATTTAATTTCTCTTTTCTATGTTTTTCTATTTCTTTTCTCAACTTTGGGAAATCTTTGTCTGACTGGAGGTGTAATTCTTCTGTGCCCTCACTATTGGATTCTGAGGGCTGTTTTTCCTGTCTTTTCCCCTTATTTTTTGAGGGGCTTGCTTGAAACATTTGTGTTTTTTTCCTTCCTGTTTGACTTCAGATTTGCTCTATGCATTGGGTCACTGTGATACTTGTATTTGCCAGCATGTTTATTGACTGTATATGTTTATTGTGCCTTGTGCTTGTGTTGCTGTGGCTAATTTTGTAGTTTTTGGAAGCTTTTGTGTTGGAAGGTGATCTCTTGCAATCAGTGGGGCTTTCCACTGAATGTGGCCTTCCAGCTGTTGGATCTTCCTTCTCCTTCCTTGCTGTTTTTCCCCACTCTGGCTGTTAAGGGAAACTTTCTGTTTTAAGATTCCCTGGGTTTTTCTAGGGCTAATGGTGATCACAGTTTGGCTTGGGCTTGCCTCACTCACACATTTAGCACCGGTGTACATATTTTCTAGACTGTGGTTGTTTCTTTTGTTGGCACTGGAACAAAAGAGCAGCACCAGTGCTTGCTGGCACCTAAGGATCTCAGAAACATTGACTCCTACCTGATGCTTCCATTGGTTCTCTCCCTTCTTTTTGGCTGCCGCTGTCTGGGTGCAGTGAGCACAGGTGATGCACATAGGTATGCACTGGCCCTTATGTGGGCTGCTGCATGCAGCTGGTCACTTGCATTTTCTGGAACCTGAGGGTATAGGGGACATCAGCTCCTCCATAGTACTTTCGCTGGTTCCTTCCCTCCTCTTGGAGTTTGAAGTTTTGAGAGAGATTGCTTTGATCTGTAGATCCATTTTGGGGAATATTACAACCTCAATCTTAGCAGTGTTAAGCTTTCTATCCATGAATACAGAAGATCTTTTGATTTTTTAAAATTTCTTTCAATGACATTTTTATAGTTTCACTGGGCAAGTCCTTTTTCCTTCTTTCATCTTCACTGTTCCATATAGGATTTTTTCCCCTATTTAAATAATATCCTTTAAGATTTCCTTTAATAAGTATCTGTAGCTAAACATTTTTATTTTCTACTTGTTTGAAAATATCTTTATTTATACTCTCATAATTCAAAGACATTTTCACTTGTTGAATTCTAAGTTAACAGTTATTTTATCTTATCATTGAAGATAGTGGTTCATATTTTCTTTCGATTACTTTTGCTCTTCTAAGTTTAATTGTCATTCTTTCTAAGTAAGTTTGAGTCTTGACTCTATCCTATACAATTTAAGATCAACTCTTTAAGTTGAAGTCTGTTTGGAATATTGTCTACAATTGTTACGAATTTAAAGCCAGTCTAGAGGGGGAAAAAAAACATGTTTTAAGTATTAAATGTTTCCTTCAGTGGCTGTGGAATATTGGACCAAATATCTTTTATTAAAGTTTTATGATAATCTACATATTACCTTTGTTCATATTTTATTAGAATCATCCTCAAATATTTGCACATTTGATACAATTATAGTTGTTCTCTATTAAACTTCATTCTCTAATTTCTTTTTCTTGCTGATGTATATCAGTACAATTGAATTTTTTATGTTCCTCTTATATTCAGCGACTTGCTATACTATCTTATAATCCAATTTTTATGTATAAATCTTAAAAAGGATTCTATAGCCATCTACAGCACCTAAAATAATAACTGTCATTGCATGCATGGTAAGTATGCATTCAATTTAATTATTTTTCTTATTCTATTAGTTAGTATTTTCAGCATTTATGTTTAATAGAAATGTCAAAATTAGCTTTTGTCTTGTATTTGAACTTAAGAAATGTCTTAAGATTCTTAAAGTGGATGTCTTATATGTCATTTTTTAAAGCTGCTTTTAGTGTACTGTCAGATATGCCATAGAAAACACATACAAATAATTTTAATTAATTCATTATCCTATGTTGGAGTTAAATATAGAGTGGAATTTTGAAGCAGTGCCTTCTTGAATCTCAGGCTCTGTTCTATGATATATAATCTTACTAACATTTTCTTGTCTGTTGAATGTCAAACCATTTTTTTCTGATTTATTTTAAATATTTTGGGTCTCATATGAGTTAATGATTATTGAAATTGATAAATAACTCAGAATGAAAATATTTAAAGAAATTAACAACACAAAGTGCTGTTTATCTTTGCTTGAGGGATTTAAGATTGCATTGGTTTATTGCTTTGTTTTTAAGATTTCCTAGCTTTATTTACCTCACACTAGCAATATCATATATAATGATTGCATATACTTTTAAAATCATAACTTAAAAGCATAGTTGTAGCTGAACATGTAGTGGAATTTCTAGAAAAATATAACCCCAATCTTTTTGCATAGTAGTTAAATTTGTAATAAATTTAGGGGATTTAAGGACATGTAATCAGTGTGTATTTTTCTCATAAAAATTTACATAGGTAAAATATTTTATAACAAAGTAAAAGTTTTAATATATCATAGTGGCATAATGACAACATTTAAAATATATCTTTTCCTACCTTAAAATATCAAGCACACATTTTATTGGATACATTAGATACATAATAAGTTTCTACCAACTCATTTATCAAATATGTGCAAGCAGGATATAACAAGGGATGTTAAAATTTAACTATAATCCTTTATAATCGCCCCACTGCTCTAAACCCAGAGTCTTAGATAGCAACACAGTTTGCTTATGGCATCCTGGTTTGGGCTAATTATTATTTGGAAAACTATGGAGAACTTCAATTATTGCCTATTGTGAATATGGTTAGATGCTACTCTAATTTTTAAAATAATTTCCTATATTCCATTAACATAATGGACACATTCACACATTTTCAGAGCTGCTTGTCTTTACGTAGCAGAAATCAGGTGATATACTTGCCAACTAAGGGATCATACCTGCTTTCAGATGAAAATCTGAAAGAATGGAATCTTGTCCTTAGCTCTTGAGAGTAATCTCTAAGAAATAGAGATAAGCATAATTTGTGCCTCCATCAAGTCTGTTCTCAGAAAAGGATTTAGTTTATTTGGAGTTAAATATTTTTCATATTTCTTTAAGACCTTAGTGAAATAATGATAAAAATATTTATTCTTTCAACCCATTTAGATAGATAAGAATTGCTAGTAAATGCCAACTTTAATCTGGAATATGACACTGCTAGCCTTCCTGGAACCAGAAATCCTTATTTCAAATAACATAGTGTGATCAGCATTGCATCAAAGGACTCTTCTATATTCATGATAACTTTAATGGATCGGGACATAGAAGAGTTCAGATGGATGTAATGTCATGGAGCTACTACATTAAGAAGGATACACAGCTGAGCCAGTGTCTACTCCTCTCACATTGTGGAAGACTAAATTATTGATGCTATGGTTTTCTGCAAACTTAAAACATCTGTGCTGCCCAAGACAATAATCATTTTTTCCCTACAAAGTATTGCTTTGAGCAAAGGTGTTAGCCCTATCATCTTTCTTAGTAATGACCTCCTCCTGGTATCAAAATGAATGCTACCTCCATGCACATGTCTTATATATCATATTTGCTTTAAGTCCTCTGGGGTTATGCTTCCTGCTACCAGTCTCAATCAAAGACTTCTCAAAATCCATATGTACTCTCTCTATTTCACCAAGTCAAACTGTCATCACCAGCTGCTTCAAAAACTGAACCCTGTGCTCTAGGAAATATAATTTAAATTTTTTCCTGATATTGGCTTAATTTAGTAGTCTGTATAGAAGGGACAACTCATGATTATTTGAATGTCATACAGTCATTTAATGTCTTGGCTTCCAGATATACAGAACACATCCCACTTTACATGGTTATTCCTTTAATACCTTAGCTTTGATAACTTGAAAAAACCTTTTGATGACAATGCTAACTGCCTAAGACTGACTGCAAATAAAGAGGGTGGGGAGAACATTAATATACAATACATCCCATGAAAAATGTGTAGAAAAACTCTACCCATTACCACTCTCTTTAGTTTTTATGGCTTGCTCAGTTAAAGGAATCCAGCGAAGGATCACTGTACATGAGAGAATGATATCTAAATTAAAAACAAATTTTTGAGCTTCTGGACCAATAAGAAGATCAAAGAAAGAATCAATAAATATACCATTAGAAACTACTATCCAGCAAAGGATCCAAGACCTTGTAATGGACAATGGAAACCTCAGCAGATAGTATTGGGGAACCTAGAAAACTACATACAAAAAATGAAACTAGATTATCATATAAAATCATACACAAAAATAACTCAAAATGGGTTAAAGATATGAAAGCATAAAGTACATAGAAGAAAACATAGGCAATACAATACTGCCAACTTTAGAGACACATTTAGGGACTCAACTCCAATGACAACAAAAATAAGAAAGGCAAAGATAGACAAGTGGGACTAACCACTTGTCAAACCAAGTCAAATCAAGAGGTTTCTGTATTACAAGAGAAACCAACACAAAACATAAAAATGTAATCAGTGCACTGAGATATGTGTATATCACATGTCCAACATGAAATCAATTTCAAAAAAATATAATGAACTCACAGAACTCAACAAAAACAACAAAATAAATCCAATCATTAAATGAGAGCTGATCTGAAAAGACCATTCTCCAAGGAAGAAATACTGATGAACTACATGCACATGAAAAAAAAAGTTCATCATTTATCATAAAGGAAATGCAGATAAAAGTCACAATGAGATATTAGCTTTTTCTTGTGAAAAAGAGCCATGTCAAAAAGACTAGAAAGACCTGAGCATGGATGTAGAGGAAAAGGAACACTTATTCACTGTTGGTCGTAAGATAAATTGGTGCAATCTTATGAAAATATTATGGAGATGCCTTTAACAGGTGAAAATAGAAATGCCATAACTCCCCTAGGTATTTATCCAAAGAATATGGCAACAAATGTAGCACCATGTTCTTAGCAGCATTATGCTTTGCAGTAATGACATGAAATCAATATAAATACCCATTGATGGATAAATGGATAAAGAAATATGAGATAAATATTCAATGGAATACTACTCAGTTATTTAAAAAGACAAAAGTGTTCCCACTGTAAAAATATTTATGGAACATGAGATGATTATACTAAATGAAATAAACCAGAAAGTGAAAAGCAATTATTGGATCATTTCAATCATTTTTGAGGGTAAATAGCCACAACAAACAGGCAAATCACAGAAAAAATAATCCCTGGAACCCCCCAAAAAGAAGGTGTTTACCAGAAGAGAAGGGAGGAAAGGGTGAAGAGTTTCAATGTGATAATTTATTAGCTTTGGTAGTTGATAAGTGAGACATATACATATATCACAACGTGAAACTGTACTCCCAATTTATATAGTTCTCTAAACATATGCACACAAAATTTTGCTTTAGAAATAGAAAATGCTCTTTAAAAAGTTGCTATTAAATTCAGGTTACACAAATTAGGGAAGTAGGCAAGTATATATATTGGTAAAGACAAAAAGTAAGTTGGAAGGGATGATATAATTTCTGTAATATCAATATTATACAATGACTATGGGTGCAAAAATATACCAGATAGATGTAAACATGTATGATCATTTGGAAGACCAAATTAATTTAATCACTGCACAATTTCCCACTATATTAAATATATAGAAATATATTGATGTCTTTATATATCAACATTTCAAATACTTAAATATATTATTTAAAATCATTATTTTACAAATATTACAAACATCACAAAAATCATTATTACTTTAATTCAAAAAATCATATTACAAATTTGAATACTTAAAAGTATTGTTAAAATATTGTCAAAGATCAATACATTACATCAACATTACATTAACACCTGCCTGTACAGGTTCTGATCTCCCCTAAATAAATTATATATATGGAATTAATATTCAGTGGCAGTTCTACTTTACTAAGAATATTAAACATTGGTTTGATATAAGCTCTAAGCACTTTTCTTAAATTTAAATTTGTCTTTTGATTATATGTATCTGTAGTTGACATATGGATGATTGAATTTTTATCTAGTTGATGTCATTCTCTTTAGAATTTCTGGATTTAGGATCAAATTATAAAATCCTTCCTTACTCTAAGATAAATACAAAAAAAAAAAAAAACTCCCCATATTTACTTTTCTGTATTTTGTTTCAAACCTTTTTGACTTAATTTGTGTTCACTATTTTTCATTTAGGCATTGTAGAAGGAATATCTATTTTCTAAAATCCTTCCTTCCTCTCCCTTCCTTTCCTCCCTCCTTTCCCCTTCCTCTCCTCCCCACTCTTTTCCTTTCCTTTCCTTTTTTATCTTTCCTTTTCTTCCTTCCTCTCTCTCCCCCTTCCTTTCTTGTATAAACATGTCAGATGGTGAATTATAGAAGAGCAATATTGGTCTCCACCACCAGATCAGGAGAGGAGCAATACTAGAATCCCAGAAATCTGTCATGTGACCCGTTCCAACCACATCTTGCTTTTTTTCCCCAAATATAACTAGCGTGACTTGTAACATCACAGAGATAAATAACATCACAAATATACATTTGGGAAATATATAGAAAGAAATAATATTGTTTTTTCGATAGCTGCATTAGTGGAAAGACGTGTTGGTGTTGGTATTTTCCGTATTGTCTGCTGTGCCTTGAATTAGCAATTCCCTGATAAAGTTTCTTGACTCTTCATGCTTACTGACTATGAAGAAATATTCTTTTGTGAATGACTGTTCAAGTCTTTTAAACATCATTTGCTAAATTTTGACTACATTAACTTGTAGACAGTTTTTGTTTTCAACAGTTATTTTGTAGATTTCATATATAACAGGTATTGTCTTCTACTCACTGTCTTGCTTTGTCACTTTCAAAATGTTCTGTTTTAATAACAGTTAATTTTAGTCTAGTACATTTTATCAATCCCTTCTCTTATAATCAGTGACTTATGTGTTTTGTTGAAAATACTTTTTTTTTGTTATTCCATGATTGCAAGAATATTATGCTATATAATCTTTAGAAGGTTTGTTCTTTTGTATTTAGAAGAAGGTTTATTCTTTTGTATTTAGTATACACTACTAAATCTAGTTTGAACAGAGATTTGTGAAGGAGGTATTGAAATAAGAGTTTGGAAAAAGTGAGAGTTGATTAGTTCATAGTTTTATTGAGATTTAGTTGATGTACAGAAGCTATACATATTTAATATTTGCAACTTAATGAATTTTGGACATATCAAATATCTTACATATATCAAATATCAGGTATGATACTATCAGCATACTCAAGGTAATAAGCATACCCCATCACTTCCAGAAGTAGTTGTGTGTTAGAAACACCTAAACATGTGACCTACTTTATTAATCTCTGTAATTTTCCATCTTTCACAATGGAAACTTTATTCCCTCTTTACAGTAATTCCCCATTTCCTCCTGTCCAAAACCTCTGGCAACCACCATTCTATTCTCTGCTTGCATGAGCTTAATTGCTTTAGATACATTATTTAAGTGGAAGTATATACTATTTGTCTTTTGGAGTTGATTTATTTTTTTTATTTTAAACTATAGAATTTTTTTCAGACTTAGTATAAATAAAAGAAAATTAGGATACAACAAAATATCAGTATGCAAATTAGGATACAACAAGATAACAATATGACAAATATTACAAGTTTTAAAACTTTAAGACCACTTGAAATTTGGATACAATAACAGCAGTAACAAATGGGGTTGGTCTCCAACACCTAGTTAGGAGATTCTTTTTTTAAATAATTTTTTAAAACATTTGGAAGAAAACAAGTTACATAGATAGGTATACATATTACAGTACCATAATTACGAAATTGTATTTGTGTTTATATCTACAGTGCCTACTACTTAGCCTGGTACGTAAGTACCTGACATTTCTTGTTAAATTCTTATCATGTATGTGACTATTGTTCTGAATTTTCTGCCTTGTTATTTCCTTTCTTAGAGTACGCTTGCTATTTCATTCCTTTTATGTAAATCTAAATCATTATTTAAGATGAGCTGCAAGTTTTTCCATCTTTTATTAACTTTGACTCTGTGTGCTTGACAAACAAAGACAAGGAAATTGCCTGGTTTTCTTGTCATGTCTCACTGCTTAAAACCATGTTTGTTTTCCAGTCCAGGCTGGATAGAAACTATCTGATACAAAAAGACATGACACCAATTAAAAACAGTTTCTCTGTCCTTACTATGCTTTTGTCTGTACATCTATATTTAACCATATTATCATTTTGAGGGACAGCAAATCATGATTGCTTTAGGTTAATTGGGCTCAGGAAAACAAATTTGCCACAAATGAAAAATAAAGGGTTTATAAAAGTATTCTGAAAATACATATACTTTGATAAGAAAGCTTCAAAAATATCAACAAATAATGAATAAAAGTTATTACATTTACAGAAAAAAAGAACATTATTTTTGGCTACTAAATATTGTGTGTTTTCTTTATCTCTATCCTACTATCAAATATTTTATGTATATGCACACTTTCATTCCAGTAATCATCCAACAGTGCTTTGAAGTTAACAGCATTAGATTGCAGTGTAATAATAATGGCATTTTTTATGGAATTTTTTAATGAGGTCACCTGAATAAAAACAAAAATTTTTTTTATATTTAAATAATTTATATATATAAATATTATATATATATATATATATATATTTCACATCATTGTGATCCCCAGGAGTCACCCACCACCTCTCCTCCCTGGCCACTCCAGCTGGTTCCCCCCCCCCATTTGTGTACTTTCTTCTTTTTTTTAAATTTATATATAAATTTCACAACATTGTAATCTCAGGGACTTGCCCCCTCCCACCCTCCCCTCCCTTCCCCCCCTTTCCCTCCTGCTCAAAGTTGTGTGCTTCAGTTTGGTGCTTACCTTGTTTTGACTTTTCCTCAAGGCTTTTGTTTATTTTTTTCACTATATCCCATATATTAGTGAGATCATTTCTGTCTTTTTCTTTATGGCTTGTTTCTGCTAATATTTCTTCTAAATACTTCCATGTTGTTATAAAATCATCAAATTTGTCATTTTTAATTGATGAGTAATATTCCATCGTGTATATATACCACATTTTTTTCATCCAGTCATCCTTTTGGGGGCATTTAGGTTGTTTCCATGACCTTGCAATTATAAATTGTGCTGCAGTAAACATCCGAGCACAGGTGTCCCTTTGTACCCACATTGAGGTCTCTTTTGGGTAGATTCCCAAAAGAGCAATTGCTGGGTCAAATGGTAGTTCCATTTTCATTAACTTGAGGGTCCTCCACACTGCTTTCCATAGTGGTTGGACTAGTTTACATTCCCACCAGCAGTGTAGTAGTTTTCCTTTCTCTCCACATCCTCGCCAGCAATTCTTGTTGCCCGTTCTTTGGTGTGGGCCATTCTTACTAAAAAGACACTTCTCCAAAAAGGAAATACAAATGGCCAACAGGCACATGAAAAATTGCTCAATGTTGCTAGTAATAAGGGAAATGCAAATCAAAACCACAATGAGATACCACCTTACACCAGTAAAACAAAAATCTTAGAAGAGTGCCTGACAATAATTTTAGTTAATATTTTATTATAAACAAAACATGCTTAAAGATGTTAAGCTATAGGCTAGAAGATCATCACTAGTAGGTGTAAGTGTTGAAGTTAAAACCTAATTTCTCTTACCATAAGTCCAATAATTGTAACCATTAAATAATATTATATGATAACTTTTGCTTTTTACAGACAGAGAAGTGAATATGGAGACAATATTTCTCATTCAGATTTGAAAGGTTAAAAAAAATTCTCAAAGTTACCATGTAAAAGTAAAACCACCGGTAATTTGAATTTAAGTGAGTAGATCACAATAAAAACTAACTATAGTTTGTATTATATTATTTAGAATTCCAATCCTATAGACTTATCAAAAGTGGAAAAACAAAGCAACAAATTGAAAATAATGATATATCCTGATATTTAATATCTTGTTCACTGAATTATTTATAATACTTTTATCTGTCCAAGAACATACATCTAATTAATATGTATTATTGAATATTTTACTTTTATAATAACCTTGTATTCTACAATTTAACTTATACTGTTAAGTCATGCTATTTTATAGAAAGAAAAGTAATGTTATTTTTAAAAGGAATAAAAATGAAGTATTTTTCTATATTTTATGAAAGAATTGTCTTAAAATGAATTTTATATATAAAATTAAATCTACAGGTACATAAAATTATAATGGAAATAGTATTTATATGTGGGTAGAATAAGTGACATTTTATTTTCCTATTGAAACATTTATTACCATTTATGTCTGAACAATGATTATATATTACATTTAAAACTGGAAAAAGAACAGTAACTGTGATTTTAAAAGAAATTGAAAGCCTACATCCAGGCTATGGGTTATTGGAAAAGTAAAAAAGAATTATAAATAGGTTTAAAATGTTAGCTATTTCTGAAACATGAGAATAATATTTGGTATAGATAATCTGCCAATTGTTATTATAATATACTTTTGTCTCCTCAAGTTGCCTATTTCAGTATCAGAGGTATTGTCACTTGGTATAAATCCCATTACCATTTAACTCATGTCATGATTCTGTGAGTAGTTGATGGATACTTCTGGAGAATGGAAGAAAAGCAACCCATCTAGATCATTCTACACTGCTGCCCATTTGTTAGCATATCTTTGTGGTGAGAGATAATCATCAATCATGGTCACACATATATGTTTGTAACCATTGCAAGAACTTTATAAACTATATTCTTATATCAACAGGGAATTCTATTTATATTTTTTGTATTAAACAGAGTTCATAGTTAGTCTTTTAACTTTAACAACAATGCTACCCAGGAGGAAAGGTAATGCAAACTGTTCATGTCTCCCCAAAATGTCATTACTCAGCCTACATATATTACATCTCCCTAAGGACTTCATTTGGTAAATAAGCAGAGGACATTACTTGTCACTGTGAAAGAGTAAATACTTTGAACTAAGTAAAGTCTAACCTTTTGCGCCCCCCCCCCCAGGAAACCTGACTTTGTAATTCCTTTATGATAGCATTGAAATATATTTAAGAATCTCTAGGAATTACGAATAGTTTTCCTAGAACCAACACCCCCAATCATTTCTCTGAATATTGTCACTGTTAAACACTATTAATATTGTTCAAATCTTGAACAATTTCTCTCTCCACTTTGGTATTTCGCTTTCTTTCCCATTTGCATTTTCCTTTGATAATTATTTTATCAAAGGAAAACAATTTAATCTGGTATCAGTTCTCAATACTCCACCAAAAGATTATAACCAATCTTCATAATATCAACCTTATCATCAATTGCCAACAATCTTCATATCACAATAATCTAAGGTCACCACAGGGTCATTGTTTAACTTTATCTTAATACAACATTTTATACTAATGAAGAATGCCTTTTAAAAAATCTGCTTTTTCTGATTTTTGTTGCACTATTTCTTCTTCATTTCCTTTATTTATTTTTAAATTTTACATTTTACCTACTCCAAGTTTCTCCCACTACCTTATCGTTAATGAAACCATCATCTTCAACTTTTGTATCCATCCTGCCCCCAATTTCCCCCCTCCCCATCTCTTGCTCTAGGCTTCACTTCTGCTGAAGTTTTAAAATTTCCTTGTCCATGTGTTTATTTTTACTAAATACTTCGTATAAGTGAGATGATCCAATATTTCTCTTTTTCTTTCTGGCTTATTTCTGCTAGCATGATTCCTTCTAGCTCCATCCAATGTGCCATGAATGACATGTTTTTCTTTTTTGATTGATGAATAATATTCCATTGTGTACACATACCACAATTTTATGAACCATTTGTCTATATTTGGGCATTTGGATTGCTTTTATAACCTGGCTATTGTAAATTGTCTATTGCTGTATAGAAGTTATGTAGCTTGATGTAGTCCCAGTTGTTTATGTTTTCCTTCATTTTATTTAGCATTTGTAGATGCTAAATAAATGTAGATTAGCATCTAGATGTCTTGAAAGAGGTTCATGAAGTATAAGTCTTGGAGTGTTTTGTCCATATTTTCTTCTATATATTTTATGTTTTCAGGTCTTATTTCCAAGTCTTAATCCATATTGAGTTGATTTTTGCACTTGGTATGATGGTGTTGTCTATATTCATTTTTTTGCATGTAGTGATCCAGTTTTCCCAGAACCATTTATTGAAGAGACTGTCTTTGTTCCAATGTATGGTTTTTACCCCTTTTCTCAAAAATTAGTTGACTGTACATGCATGGTTTTTTTATAGGCATTTAATTCTGTTCCATTGGTCTATATATCTGTTTATATTCCTGTACCAAAAGTTTTAATTATGGCTTTATAATATAATTTGAAGTTTGAGAGTGAAATACCTCCACTCTCTTTTTTGGTCAGGAGTGCTTTGGCTATTCACAGTCTTTTATTATTCCATATGAATTTCAGTAATTTTTGCTCTATCTCTTTAAAGAACAATGTTGAAATTTTTATTGGGATTGCATTGAATCTATAGATTGCTTCTGACAAGATGACCATTTTGATGATGTTGATGCTTCCTATCCATGATCAAGGAATGCCTTTCCATTTCTCTAAGTTTTCTTTTATTTCTTTTAAAAATGTTTTATAGTTTTCTTTGTATAGGTCTCTCATGTGTTTTGCTAGGTTTATTCCCAGTATTTAATTTTTATTGGTGCAATGGTGAATGGAGTGCTTTTTTTTGTTTTTTATTTTTTCTGTCTTTTTTTTTTTTTTTTTCATATAAGAAGGCTGCTGACTTGCACATCTTGATTTTGTAACCAGCTGCCTTGCTGAGCTGGTTTATTATTTCAAATAGTTTTTCTGTGGATTTTTTGGGTTTTCTTCATAAAGTATCATGTAATCTGCATATAATGATAACTTCACTTCTTTTCCTATTTGTATTCCTTTTATGTGTTTCTCTTGTCTTATTGCCCTACTTAGAACCTCCAGCACTATATTGAAAATTAGTAGTAAAAGAGGGCATCCTTGTCTGGTTCCAGATATTAGTTGAAATGATTTTAGTTTTTTTCCCATTAAGAATGATGTTTGCTGTGAGTTTGTGATAAATGACTTTTATTATATTGAGGTATGTTCCTTTTATTCCAGTTTTTTCAAAAGCTTTCATCATGAATGGATGCTGAACTTTACTGAATGCTTTTCTGCATCTATTGATATGATCATATGGTTTTTGGTTTTCACCTTGTTGATGTTTTGGATTATGTTGATTGATTTTGGGATGCTGAGTCATACCTTTGCTCCTAGGATGAATCCTGCTTTGATCATGGTTAATAATCCTTTTTATGGATTGTTGGACTCAATTTGCAGGATTTTATTTGAAATGTTTGTGTTTGTGTTCATTAGGGAAATTGGTCACTAGTTTTCTTTCTTTGTGATATATGTATTTGGTGGTAGTGTTATTTTTGCTTCATAGAATGTATATGGCAGTTTGCCTTCTTTCTCAAATTTTTGGAAGAGTTTTAGTAATACAGGTCTTATTTCATCTTTGAATGTTTGATTCATCTATGAAAACACCTGGTCCTGGACTCTTGTTTTTAGGGAGAACTTTGATGACTACTTCAGTTTCACAGGTTGTGATTTGTCTGTTTACATCCTCTATTTCTTCTTTGTTCAGCTTTGGGTAGTTGTACAATTCCAAGAATTTATCCATTTCCTCCAGATTGTTCTATTGTTTGCATGAAGACCCTCATAGAAATCCTTTGGATTTCTACTTTGTCATTTGTAATTTCTCCTCTTTCATTTGTAATCCTGTTTATTTGAGATTTCTCCCTTCTTTTCCTTTTGAGCCTTGCTAGGGGTTTATCAATTTTGTTTTGTTTTGTTTTTGAAGCACCTATTTTTGGTTTTGTTTATCTTCTGGATTGTCTTTTTGGTTTCTAAAAATATGGAACACTTCGTGAATTTGTGTGTCATCCATGTGTAGGGGTCATGCTAATTTCATTTTATTTTTGATTTTTCTCCTTCTCTATATAGACTAATTTCTTTAGTGTGTAAAAGTCAAACATCTATGCTTGAGTTCTGTGTCTTATCACTCTCCATAGACAACTTACATACATTCCCACAGTTTTATATGAATAAGTTTCTTGACCTTCTTCTTTAGCTAATATTTGTAGTTCATTTCCAAATTTGACATCTGTATTTTGAAATTTAATGGGACCTCTAACACAAAGGGTCTGAATCTCATCAAAATATAATCTGAGCTTTTGAGTTTGAGTATCACTTTCTCAACTTACCAGTTAGTCACATTAATGATACTACTCAAATGAATTGTGAGATGTCATATCTTTAATTGAATTATTGGGAGAATGGTTTAATACAATGCATGTAAAGCAAGCACTGCACAGCCCCTAGCATGCAGCAGTATTCTTTATTTTTATTTTTATTTTTTTATTATTATTATAAAGTTTATTCCGGTTGACAATTTAGGCCATAGACATGTCCATGAAAATTCCATAAAAGGGATGAGTATGTGGGGGGTTTGGAGGGGTGGAGATGGTTGGGGCTGGTAAGGGAGGGAAGGGAGGTGGTGTGTGGTCCCCAGGTATACAAAGATGTGAAACACATATATTAAAAAATTAATTAATTAAGAAAAAAAGGAATCAGTACAATTTCCACGCTGGGGAGAAGTAGCTTTCCTGCCTGCCTGGCACTATACAAATGGCTCTCTTTTACTTTCTCCATTCCCTAATAACCCTGTCCTTTTTTTTTTCTCTTTTTTTAAAAATTAATTTAAATTTTTTTAATTTGCATATATATGTATATCTATATTTATATTACATTATTCCATTATTGTGTACCCCAGGGCTTTTTTTTTTTTTTTTTTTTTTTTTTTTTTTTTTTTTTTTTTTTTTTTTTTTTTTTTTTTTTTTTTTTTTTTTTTTTTTTTTTTTTTTTTTTTTTTGGTTTTTCACCTTGTTGATGTGTTGGATTATGTTGACTGATTTTTGGATGTTGAACCATCCCTGTGCCCCTGGGAATAATCCCACTTGGTCATGATGGATGATCCTTTTTATGCAATGTTGGATTCGGTTTGCCAGGATTTTGTTTAGAATTTTTGCATCTGTGTTCATTAGGGAGATTGGTCTGTAGTTCTCTTTCTTTGCACTATCTTTATTTAGTTTTGGAATTAGTGTAATGTTTGCTTCATAGAAGGTATTTGGTAGCTTTCTTTCTTCCTCAATTTTTTGAAAGTGTTTTAATAGTACGGGTATTAGTTCCTCTTTGAATGTTTGGTAGAATTCATTTGTAAAACCATCTGGATCTGGGCTCTTGTTTTTAGGGAGAGTTCTGATGACTGCCTCAATTTCACTGCTTGTGATTGACCTGTTTAAGTTTTATATTTCTTCTTTGTTCAATTTTGGGTGACTATATTGTTCTAGGAATTTGTCCTTCTCTTTCAGGTTGTTGTATTTGTTTGTATATAAATGTTCGAGTAGTCTCTAATTATCTTCTGGATTTCTGCTGGGTCTGTTGTAATATATCCCTTTTCATTTATGATCCTGTTTATTTGAGTTTTTTCTCTTCTTTGTAAGCCTTGCCAGGGGTTTGTCAATTTTATTTATTTTTTCAAAGAGCCAGCTTTTAGTTTTGTTTATCTTCTCGATGGTCTTTTTTGTTTCTATTTCATTAATCTCTGCTTTTATTTTTGTTATTTCTTGTTTTTTTGCTGGGTTTTGGGTTTTTTGGTTGCTCTCTTTCTAAGTCCTCAAGTTGGGAGATTAGAGTATCTCTTTGGGCTGTTTCAATTCTTTTTATTTGGGCCTGTATTTCTATGAACTTTCCTCTTAATACTGCTTTTGCTGCATCCCACACATTTTGGAACATTGTGTCATCATTGTCTTTTGCCTCCATGTAGGTTTTGATTTATTCTTTGATTTCCTCTTTTACCCAGTGATCTTCCAGAAGCCTGTTGTTCAGTCTCCATGTAGTGTTTATGCTCCTTATTTTCTTTTCATTCTTGATTTCTAATTTGATGACTTTATGATCAGAGAAAAATCTGATTATTATTTTAATAAAATCTGATTATTATTTTAATCTTTGTGTACTTGTTCAGGTTTGTCTTGTGGCCTAATATAGGATCAATTTAGAGAATGAACCATGTGCATTTGAAAAAAAAAAGTGCATTCTTTTCCTTGGGGGTGTAGTGTCCTCTATATATCTATTAGGTCCATTTGGTCTAGCTCTTCCTTTAAAGCTTTTGTTTCTTTGTGTAGTTGCTGTTTTGTTCATTTGTCTTCTGTTGAGAGTGGAGTGTTAAAATCTCCTACCACATATGTATTCTCATCAATATTTGATTTCAGTGCTACTAGTAGTTGTTTTATGAATATTGGTGCTCCCTCATTAGGTGTGTATATGTTGATTATTATTATGTTTTTTGGTGGATTGACCCTTTAACCATTAGGTAGTGACTGTCTTTATCTTTTGTCACTTTTGTTAATCTGAAGTCTGCTCTGTCTGATACAAGAATGGCAACTCCTGCTCTCTTGTGGGGGCCATTTGCTTGTGGTGTAGTTTTCCGGCCCTGCACCTTCAGTCTATGCTTATCCTTAGAGATCAGATGTGTTTCTTGGAGGCAGCAGAATTTTGGGTTCTGTTTTCTGTTCCAGGCTGCAACTCTTTGTCTTTTGATTGCTGAGTTTAGACCATTGACATTTAGGGTGATTATTGATGTTTGCGATTCTAACAGTTTCCTGGTGGTCATTTTGGGGTTTACTTTGTTTTTGTTTTTTGTATTTGTTCTTCTAAAGGTTTTGATCTTGAGTCCTCCTGCAAAATTTCTTGGAGTAGGGGTTTAGTGGTAGCAAATTTCTGGAGACTTTGCTTGTTGGAGAAGGTTCTATTTTTTCCTTCATAGAGGAAGGATAGCTTTCCAGGTTCGAGTATTCTTGGCTGGCACATTTTTTCTTGGAGTTTTTTGTAGATGTGACTTCATTCTCTCCTTGCCTGGAGTGTCTTTTCAGAAAAATCTGAAGTCAGTCTAATGGATTTTCCTTTGTAGGTCATCTGTTTCTTTTCTCTAGCCATTCTCATTATTTATTCCTTATCTTGGGTTCTTGGAAGTTTTATAATGATGTGTCTCACTGTGGCTTTCCTTTCATTAAAGTAGTTTGGTGTCCTTTTGGCTTCCTGTATGTCTATTTTCATTTCTTTCTTCGGATTTGGGGGAGTTCTCCTTTATTATTATATTGAAAAGCCTTTCAGTTCCCATGACTCTCTTCTCTCCTTCTGGGATTCCTATTACTCTTATCTTTCTTTTCTTTAAGGAATCTGACATATCTCTGAGCTTGTCTTCAGTCCTCTTACTTTGTTTCTCTCTTTCTTTTTCTTTCTTTGTCCTCTCTATTTCTGTATCCTCAAGTGTGCTGATTCATTCTTCTATTTCATCTAATCTGCTTCCATGGCTTTTTAATGCATTTTTGAGCTCATCTATTGCAACCCTTAAATCTTGAGTCTCATTCAATTTCATTTTTAGGGATTTATTTTCATTCTTCAGTTCATTGATTAGGTTATACATATTGATGCTTTTTTTTATATGTTTCTACTTCTTCCCTTAGTGCATTAAATGCTTCTATCGTACTGTTGTCCCTTTTTTTTTTTTTTTTCTAATTCTTCTCTTAATTGTTGGAGCACATTCAACATGTTGATGCTGGAATCTTTTTCTGAGATACACATCATTTCTTCAATGTTTTCCTTGGTGTTTTCTGGAGATTGTCTTTTCTTTGTTGGTGATGGATTATTTCCTGTAGGGTTTGCTTGCATGTCTAAAGTTTTTCTCCTTACTGTGTTTTGCTTTCTAACTTGTCCTACATATTGAGAAACCATGGATCTGTGTTGGTTGGCATGCTGAAAGTAATGTTTTCCAGGTTGAAAGTAGATCTGTAGACATCTGGCATCTCACCTGGGTTGGGTAAGAGTTGGGTGGGTTCCCTCAGCAACCTGGCTGTGGAGTGCGGGAGTTGGCTCCCAGGGATGGTGGCAAAGGTGGCATGAGTTTGGGTCCCTCCCAGAGGCCTGGTGCCGGCACCTTGCAGTAGATATTCAACTGCTAATCTCTTTTCTATTCTCATTATATGTCCTATTAATATACCTAATTGTCTAAGTGAGTAACTCTTACATTAACATTCACCATCTTGTCTATCTTACAGTTCATATTCAATCTCCCATTTTGTATCAACAAAATACTATATAATATATTCCAAATACATACACATGTTTATATTTTTGCTGGCATTCCTCAATGGACACCTCATCTTACCATCTCTTAACTTTTCCTGAGCAGTTATCATCATCAAACTCCACTGATTTTCCTATCACCAGCCTTAATTCACTTCAAATCCACTAAGCACAAAGCCATCTAATATAGTTTTTTACATTAAACTAATTAAAAGTTTATTAACCTTTCCTTTCAGTATAAATGCCAAGTTCTTTAGTGTAATCTGGAGAGACTCTAAAGATTACTCCTGTATCTCCACAATCCTCTTTGCTCCTCTTTGTGGAGCTCAAAGCTCCACAATCTCCTGTATTATATAGCCTATCATTTCCATGCAGCAGCTCTGTCACTGTTTCTGTGATTTTATTTACTTGCATAGAATAAATATCTTATCTTATTATCTGATTAGAAGGCTGGACTTAGAAGGCAGTACTTTGTAAGACAAATTACTCAAAACTTTAACAATTAGTTCAATTAAATAAAATGTGGGAGAATACTCTTGTTCAAAGCACAATAATTCAAGAACATTTCTGGATTAATTGGATATTCAAGCAACAATTGAGTATGGATTTAATTGCATTTCTTTGCTGGTTTTGGCAGAAGAGAACTGCTGAAATACAAATATGTGGAATGCCATTCACAGACCAGAAGGGCCTTGTGGGTGAGGTAGGGCAAACTCCATCTTGCCTTAATTGCTTCCAGCAAATTGGAGAAAATATCTAGCACTAACATTCCTCTAAAGATGTGATGGTGCCACTACCCCTCCAAAAATGTTTACCTAAAAAAATCCTCCTTAAAAAAGATAGCCCACTTGTGAGCCACCCCCCTCCAGCCCCCAATTACCTCTCAAAAATTAATATGTTAACCAATTTTATTAACCACTCACCATTTGCCTTTCTTTAAAATGCATCATAAATTGTACCTGCCTGAGCTACTTTTTTGCTTTGTCAAAACCTTTATAAAAACTTGTGAGAGTCATTAAAATTTGCTAAGTAATGCATATTTTCATTCAACCCCAGCCTCTACGGTTGTATCCATTTCTCTCATCTGTACCCTACGTTCAGCTCTCTCAACACAAATATAATCTATTCACTTGCTTTACTTGATTCAGAACTTATAATGATATCTTGTTACTCATCATACATTTCTAAAATGTAAACTTTCATTTGGTAGGAGATGCTGTCCCTAGGGTATCTGACAGTTGTTTTCATTTCTATCATTTCATACATTAGTTTCTGCTTAAAAGGTTCACTCTGCAATGTCATTGTTTTACAATTAAATTCTAACCATTCTTCATGTCCCATATGTGGCAGTTTTGAGAAATTGTACCATGAAGTTTCAACATATGGTATGTTTCTTCTCCTGGGTAGTCTCATGGTGACACTTCTCATTGTCTTCCTTGGTTATTCACCATTATATGTCCAAGAGCTAGTAACATGCCTGCCTTTTAAAAGGAACACAAAATGCATTTTACTTACTTTTTATGTGATTGTAGTATTTATTTTTATTTCTTTTTTATTGTGGTAGTGTTAGTTTACAATACTGTATATGATGCAGGGAATAGGTGCTCAGTTATGTGTCAGTGTACCACACAGACTATCATACACTCACAGTACTTTACCCTGGACTTGTGGGCTCCTTTCCCTTTTTGTTTTACCCCAAACATCCTCTTCATCTAATAGCCTCATAGCTACTAGCATATTTATAGGATTTGCTTTGCTTTAGTTTTTTCTTTTCCTTTGTTTTAGTTCTCTACATTCCACATAGAAGTAAAATCACTCAGTATTTTACTTCTCGCTTATTTAGTTTAGCACAGTAACCTCCAGTTCCATCCAAGTTGTCCCAAATGGCAATAATTCATCTTTCTTAGAGAAAAGTAGTAGTTTATTGTGAACATATGACATATCTTCTTAATCCTCTCATCTGTCATTGGGCACTTACCTGTTTCTATAACTTGGCTATTTTCAACAGTGCTGCAATGAATGAAAGAGTGTATATGTCCCTTTGAATTGGTGTTCAGTGTTCTCTGGGTAGATACTTCCTGTTTTATGTAGAGTGACTTCCTTAGTCTCAACCCTGTTGAAGTTTGCACCAGTCTCTACTGTCCAACGGAAACTCAATCCCTCTCCTATCCAAGGGTTTATCTCTCCAAACAGTATCCCTCTGACTCCCTATTCCACTATCTGCAGTTAGTGGGGATCAGGCCCTGCTGTTGCCTGTGCCAAGGTCTGTCTTATCTCTGTCCTTGGCAAGACCTGCTTCACTGCTTGCCAGGATCTACCACATCAGGTCAGCTCGCCAGTTCCTCTCTGCAGTCTGCAGGAGGGCAACAAGGCCATCTGGGCTACCTGCTTAGTTTCTTCCACTGCTTGTTGGGGTCTACAGATATTGCTCCAGATATCCTCCAGATATTGCTCTTAGTGTACACTATAGTCATCTGTTTTTCCTTATAAATTATTGGCTTTGTTCTCCTCTAATCTAGCTATGAGTACCAGGAGAAGGTGAATCCAGTACTATCACCCTGCTGTCATCTTGCCACTCTACTGTTTTTAAAGGTGGATGTCAAAAATCTATGATAAAATGCTCTATTTTTCTAAAAAGCTTTTTTCTTAATATCCTCTATATTCAACAATTTTCTCTAGCCAGTATTATTAAACACTGTGTTTTTGGATTTTTAGCTAGTGATACCTCTTCCAACAATGTACTTGGTGCTGTCAGCAAAGTCTTCTCATAATAATAGCTCTTTCCTAATATGGGTCCCTTTGTTTTTATTTTGTTTTTGCATTCCTTGTTCAATATTTCTCTATCTACTTTCTTTCTAGGTTTATTTATTTATCATCTGTCATCACCAAAGCATCCCTCCCCCCCATCCCCACCACCTTTCAGGATGAAGAGAATGACCTTGTTAGCAATCCTTTGGTGCCTGACAGCATCCCCCCTCCTCCCCCCCGTGATTGCAGAAATCCTAGGGCAGTCATTACCTAGTATGATGGTGAAGTTTTATGCATAAGGCTGACAATAATTTATCACTAATTGATGCAAATTTTTAGATAATTAAAAAATCTGTTGAGCATCTAGAAACTTTTTGAAGTTTTTATGCCCTTAATGATTTATCAAAAAGTTATTGAAAAACTATTTGATTATAATTTACTAAATTTATCTTAAAATGAGCTTTTATTCTGTTTTTACAAAAAATCCAACACACAGTGGTTATTCAAATGACTAAAATGTGATAGAAGTAGAACATACTAGAGGAAATATATATTGATATGAGAAAAGACAAATGTAAGTAATTTTCTTGATTTTAAGGAATTTCTAGTGTGCTAGAAAAGCAAACATAAAGATCAAAATAATCAGATTAAATTCCAACCTGTGACTTAATAAAGATAGGATCATTTGGCAGTTCAGAGCATGAACATGACCCTTACCTGTATTCCTATTCTGTTGAAAAATTATCATCCTTCATGTAAACTTACTAACCTTTCTCAATCTTGGTTTCCTCATCTGAAATACTGCATTATTACTAGAAAATTTTGAGGGTTTCCCCCTCAAGAAATTTTTGAGGGTTTAGGTGAGACGGTACAGGTGTTGGCTGCATAACTTTCAATGCATAACTTATATTTTACAAAAGGGCTAACAGTACAAAAGAGAAATTTTAACCATTCCTGGAAAGAATGAGCAAGTTCGTCACAAGGGCTATCTTTTTGCCACTTATAAAGTGAGGAGTAGCATTTTTTAGGTCACCTATTTTTTGAGACCTTTTGACTCATCTCATTGACTTGAAACAGTAAGTGATCCTGCAATTGTCCCACCTCTTCTTAGAACTAACATTTGCTTCTGAATCCTTTGCTATGTGTCTATGTCTAGTTTCATCACAAAGTATATACCTTTTCTGAATGCCTTGTTACTAAGGTCAGAGGAAACAAGACTTGGTTGTAGTCCAAACATGGTGTTCCAGATCATATTTAAGGAGCCTTCAGGGTGTTCTTTACCCATTCAAATCCCTGACTGCCTGCCCGGTCCACTTAAAGACCTAGCGTTGTGTGGCATATTCATACATCACCTAGTGGTTCTGTTTATCTGATTGAACTCTCATGCATGTTCTTTTCTCCTGAAGTTCAAATCTTTCATTATGGGTATTACACTGTGGAATTATCTTCCATTTTGTACTTACATCATGTTCAGAATACAAATGTGAAAATATCCCTACCTTTGTCTCCAAGAACAGTAGCAATTGTATATACATGTAAATATATGCATGCAATATGTATAAATTGTGACTACTGTACTATTTATTATATATGCTTTATAGCCTTTGATCTCATACATTCTGTCAACACTCCCTACCATTACTAATCTATGAAATAAAATATAAATGGATTTGTAAGGTGTTTTGCTCAGTGAAAAAGAAAAAAGATAAATGCTGAATGGTTTGCTTAAAGGTGTAATATGTGAAAAAAATTAAAAAAGAACCAAAGACAAACTTTAAAGGCAACCCTTGAAAAGTAACCATATATTTATGGCTTTCAGAGGTTGAAGGGTTACAGTGGAGAGTGAGGAAAAACACAGTGGACTATCATGGAAGGTTATTGGTACCTGGGTGGCGACTACACCTGAACAGAGAAATTCTATTCTGCCAAAACTCTAGCAAGTACTTCAATAACAAATATATGCATGTGCATATATATATATATATATATATATATATATATATATGCATGAATGAACTATTTAAAAGTAGAGCTGACTGACCATTGAAATAATTTCTTTAAGAGTTAAACACTAAAACAGAAAGTTATTTATAAAATGGTTTATCCTAAAGAATAGCCCATATATCTTCTAATCCTTTTTTGTAAATGTTCAAGTTTTTTTGCAAGCTGGTAAAAACAAAGGATAAAATTTGTTTAGAATGTAAATAGCTACTTATTCACTTATATTTGATATAAGTAAACAGTACTTATATCAAAATCTTTCCTGTCTGTTTCTCTTAGGAAGACATTATTTTATGACACCATAGTCTGAAACAAAGGAACTACTCAGTAAGAAAATTATAAGTAAATAATTATCTTTCAAGAATATATGTGTATAAATTTATAAAGAGAAACTATTCTTATTTTTTATCATTTTCTTTTTTATCTCACTCAGGAATAGTTACACTGAACTGGTGTCCACAGTAACATAGCTAATGAGTAGATTACTACCAGTGTCCTGCCACTACCAATCACTCTTTTCTTGAAGTCAATGCAAATTCTCTATAATTTCAGTGATTTTCTCAACCCTCCACCCTTCGTAAACAAAGCCTGAATCCGTATCCAGAATGTATGGCATCAAAACATGATTCTCTACTGTCTTATCTATTTTACCACATTGAAAAATTTTATCAAGATAACATTTATAAACACTTGGGCAGATTGAAAAATCTTCCTGTTCTACATACATAATGAACTTGAAAATAATAGATTAGCATATGTTAAATTATTCATAGAAGGCAATGTGCCTTACATACCACATTGGTAAATTCTTGAATTTCTATCAAAAGACTGTTTGATATTAAGAGCAACAGACATGAATAAAACTTATTTTAAGAGAATGAAGTCACATGTATTCCCAGTTAAATGACAGTGGGAGAATGGTATGAGAAAGTTGAGAGAATGCTAGAATTGTGCTTTCTACACACACTAATTCCCATATGCATTATTAAGTTATTATGATTTCTTAATCATATTATTATTTATCATTATGATTGATTACAAGCAGTTCTCTTTTATGACATCAAAAAATAGAATGGAGTAGTGTAGACAGAAGTACATCTTGTATGACAGGAGTTTATGTTTATGTTATGACAGGAGACTTGATTCTGTGAAATTTAGTCTTGATACTAATATAAATTTAAGAGATAATATAAACCATATTATATAACTATAATATAAGTTTATAGTCTAGCTACCAGCTGGATATTCAGATGTTTTGACTTTTGTCTAATGGTTTACAGAGTAAAATCTATTTTTTTTTCAAGAAGAAGATTTCTTCATTGCCATCAAACTCCTTCTATTCATTTCCTAAGACTGGGAGAAAAAATTACAGCAAACTGTGTCCTTGAAAAAAAAGAAATTTATTATTTCACAGTTATTAAGTTTATAAATTAAAAATGTAGGTGTTGGCTAGGCCAGGTAGCTTCTAGTGATTGTTGACAATACCTGATATTCCCAGTCTTGTATGTGCATACCTCCAGCATCTGCCATCACATGTTTGGTCTCTCTGTCTGCCCCTGGTATTCTCCTAGCTGCCTCTGTCTCTTCCCTTGTTAGTCCAAGTTAGCCATGTCACTGTTGAGATAGCTGATCGGCTTACCTTCTTAATCTCTTTACAAAAAGGTTCATAGGTAGACTATTGGTTATGTTTCAAGAGCAAGCTGCTGGACTTTTAGGCTGAGAATTTTTCCAGTCAACAAATTCTGATTCCTCTTTGACTAGCAGTCCCTTCCTGAGTTTATCCCTTCCCTCTAGCATTCATGATACAGCCAGGAAAAATTAAGCTGCACTTCTATACCTCTATTGGAAATCTCATCAGATAAACATCCCACTTTATCACTCACGAATTCTACTTCCACCACACAGCAGTAGACAATTCAGTCAAGTTTTCTGCCATTGTATAAATAGTGTCACCTTCCATCCAGTTTCCAATGACATGGATTTCGTCTCCATTTGAGATTTCCCCATATTTCTCCTTTAATGTTCTTTTACCATCAATATTCTGTTGATGTAGACAAATGTATTCCCTAAGATGAAAACAACTTTTAGTATAGTTCTTACTTCTTACTGTTTTCACTAAAATTACATTTAATGTCCATATTTTTGCCAACAATTTTTTAAGGCAGTCTAATTTTTCTGTTGCGCACCACAGAATCCTTCTAGTATCTATATATTCTCCTTTACATTTTGAAGGATTTGTTAGATACTCCTGACACCAAGTTTTGGGTTACATTCCTAAGACTGCCATAAGGTCAGTTACATAAAACAACAGAAATATATTCTATTATAATTCTGGAGGGCAAAGTCCTATATAGGTCCTTCACAGGGTTTATTTCTCCTGGAGACTGAAGCAGAACCTATACTGTGTCTCTTATATTCTGGTCATTGCTTTTTTTGTATCCCTTGACTTAAAAGTTACATTACTCTAACCACTGCCTCCATCATCACCTGCTGTGCCCTATTGCATTTTTGTCTGTGTCTATATTCCTCCTTTTAAAAGGACATTAGTCATATCAGATTAAGTTCACCTTAATTAAGACTTCAATTTGATTGCATCTGCAAAGACCCTGTTTCTAAATAAGGTCACATTTGCAGGTATCAGAGGTTTAAGCTTCCAACATAATCTTTGGTGTACAAAGTTCAACCCATAACACTCCCCATAAAATTATCACTGCTTTCTAATGCTTTTCCAGATCCTTTATTGTTCATTTTTGGTACTATTTTTCTACCGTACCAATGTACTCTTTTTTTAACTATGACTTCTGATTTGATGGTAAGTTTAGGAGATTTATCCTACTCATCTTCATATTGACAACAGTACTTGGAGTATTGATGTGCGCAAAGAAGAAAAATACAAACGTGTTGAATTAAATTATATTTGAATTTATATCAAACGTTTATCTGGTAAAGATGATCTGATCTTGCAGCAGTGTCATGATATATGTGCAAAAGGTAATTTACTGGCGATTCTATCTCCAGATATGAAAAAACTTTAAAAAATTATAAAGTTAATCAAAGAGAATAAGAAAACCCATGGGCAACTTATTTTTGGCAGTACTTAAGCTTCTTGGATATTGTTATCATTTGTAAATGAAATATTGTTTAATGTTGTTACTGAAGAATCACTAAAACCTAGAATTTTTTGATAAGTAAAAATTCATTCATTTAATACTCACATGCGTTGATTGAAAATTTTCTCTAATATCAGTACTTGTCTAGGTTTTGGAAATCACTGTCAAGAAAAAAACAGTGGCTTGACCCAGCATGATAATGATGAAAGTGCAAGAGGACATATTCCAGAAATGTTTTAAAGAGACAGCATGAACTTTTAATAAATGAAGATGAAGTGTGATAGAGAAGGAAGACTCGATGACTACAAATTTTGTGCTGTTTAACTAAAATAATGAATGCATTATCCTGAGATGGGAGAACTGGGAAAAAAATTATTGTCAGGGGAGGAATTCATGTTTTTGAACATGGTTATTACTGAGATGCCTAACAGATATTCAAATGAAGGTGTCAAGTAACAAGATAGATGTGAGCCTGAATTTTAGGAAAGTGGTCTAATTAAATACTTTGGGGAATCACAAACTAGAGAAGATACTGTAACAATAAGAGTAATGGACTTATTTAGACAAGAGACTGAGTACTATGGACATGAGATTCAAAGGCTAAGTTAAGGGCAGTCTATTACCCAGAAATCATTGGATAATGAAGATCCGAAAAAATAACAATATAAATTGAGGTAGATAGGAGGAAAAACGAAAAAAGCTTTACAAAAGTCTCCCATTCTGGCATTCACGTGATTTGTCAACATCTTCTGAGTGCTCTAGGTATCAGGTAAGAAATTTGATGAAACATATTTCTAGAAACCAACAAAGGAATACTGTTCAGCTAGCTTAAATATGTTAATGGTGAAGTGCAAGTAAATTCCTAGCTTTGACTATTGAAATGCAAATTGAAACTACACTGGTAACTAACTTCTTGCCCATTAAATTTGCGGAATTCCAGAGCTTGACAACAATACTCTTCCTTTCATTAAAAAAAAAAAAAAAAGTACAAGTTGAGTGCTCAGTGCTTGGCAGCATGGCTAAACCGGGTGTGTGGGCAGGGATGCAGGGATAGCCCTACCCCCATACCTGGTTCAGCCATGCTGCCAGGCACTGAGCCCTCAGCCACCCAGCCAGTCATGCTCCTTTCAGAGTTCAGGGATGCAAGGAAGGTGGGGGGCACACCACCTGCTAGGGCAGCAGGGAATGGCTGGGGCCACTGCCTGACCACCGTACCATGAGATGGCAGGGGGGAGGTGGGGGTAACCCTGCCTACATGCCAGGTTTAGCCATACTGCTGGCACTGACCTTCCCCACCCCCCCCAACCACCCCCCCCCCCGCCAGACTCAAGAGCTGGGGGTGGGGGGGGGGATTGGCAGAAGGTAGTAGGTGGTAGGAGCCATTCCCTCTGGTCTTCTCCAAATCCAGTCAAACTTCACCAGAAGTAACTTAATCAGCAATTCAATGGTAGTTGCAATGAATACAGAGGTGAAAAACAAAGAAGTATTCTGGAACAACGAACATGTCAGATCCATGGGACACAGGACTATAAGACTGATTATAGAGACAAACTACCTCAGAAATACAACCACTGTGATCTGCAACAATGGAAACAGAATTTCCCATTCAGAGATGCCTTCAATATGATCAAAGGACCTTCCCACTTAAGGGCATGAGGAAAGCCACAGAGATGGGCAGTGGCCCCACGATGAACCAGACCATTCATCTGCCAGAGCCTATCTCGATCAAAAAAATTGGTGCACAAATTTTGGCCGGGAGAAATGCTCCCAATGCCAGCAACCAGAACTACAAAACAAAGAAGGAGCAAAATATGACAGAAGATAGACTGGAGCAGCTGACCAGAAAGAAAGAAGAGACACTGAAAAAATATAATCATGTCTGAACCGCTGGCCAGAATCAAAAAGACACTTGGAAAACTAAGTACAGGCCACTGTGCCCCAGGAAACCACGTCCACACCAGACAAAAGGACACTGCTACAGGAAAGAAAAGAAAGAACCCAAGGGACTAAAAATTAAACAATAAATGACAGTGAAAGAAGAGATGGAGAGATGGGGGGGGGGTGTTGGGGAAGTGGGGGAAACACCTAGTCTCAGTATTCTTCATAGTGAAGTTTTTGACTCATGTGAAATTTAATGAAACAAAGCAAAGAAATAGATAAGACTAAACCAAAACATATCCTGGAAATATGATGGAGAATTGAGGTTACTAAAGAAGGAAGCAGAACAAAGAAGGTACTAGGTCTAGTTGCCTTGTGTTGGAGAACTATGGGTGTTTGGAAGGTGATTATGATGTGGCAAAATTTATCTGAAGAGGTATAAACTTATACCCCTGAGTCTTGTACACTGTGGTAAACCAATATTACTGTTGGGGAAACAATATATCTTGAATGAACTCCACCTAATATCTATGGACTTGATCCCTACTTTTATGCTAAAGAGAACCCAAGCACTGAAGCTTACAACTCACATCATGCCATGAATCTGTCATGACTCTTGACTTTTTAAAGAAGGAATTGCTGGGAACTAAGTATGGAGTTAAGTAGTCATGCTTGGTATAAAACCAAAGACATATGGGGCCTGCACTGTCCTCATTTTTGCCTGCCTTGAGGTCCCAGCACAGATAGCTTTACTGGTCATATGCATTCACCAATTAATCTCTCTATCCCTGCCTGGACTCCCAGTCTTTTTCATTTCTTTTTGTAAATAAACCTTTTATTAATTTTCTATGGATACTTACTCGGTCTTATTCTAAGTTTTATAAAACACTTGGCTGAAGATTCACACTCAGACCATCCTACTTTTTTTATGGGATTGCTCTGTAACATCACCTCAATGAAAAATGTAATTTATATATCATATGTGAAATATACTGTATATTCAACTATGTTGTTTTAATTTTTAAGTGATCTCTTTTCCTGATATACAAAACAAGATTAGTAAATCAATTAATATAATTCTTTACATAAACAAGTTTAAGGAGAGGAGTCATAAATCTGTTTGAAGCATTTAACAAAACTCAACTCTACCTGAAATTAGACCATTATCATTACCAAGACTCACTATAAAATATTGTAATAAACAATGGTGAAAAAAATAAATAGATCAGTGCAAATAAATAGCAAGTTAAAAAATACAATAAAGTGTTATTTGACAAAACTCATTTGTAAGGACAATTCAATGGAAAAGTATAGTCTTTTCAATGCATTGTGCTGTAACAAGTAAGTATGCAAAAGAAAGATGAATGTAGACACAGACATTTTTTAATTTAAATAATACATGTATTTCACATCTTTGTATTCCCCGGGGTTCACCTACCACTTCCCTCCTGGATCGCTCCCACTCATCCTTCACCCTAGTTGTGTACTTTAGTTTGGTTGCTAGCTTGTTTTAACTTTTCCTCCTGGCTTTTTGTTTGTTTTTCCCATATCCGATATATTAGTGAAATCATTTGGTTTCTGTCTTTTTTCTTTCTGACTTGTTTCTGCTAATATGATTTCTTCTAGGTCCATCCATGGTATCTCAAATTCATCAAATTTGTCATTTTTGATTGATGAGAAATATTCCACTTTGCATATATACCACAACTTTTTCATCCATTCATCTGTTTTGGGATATTTGGTTGTTTTCATGTCTTGCAATTATAAATAGTGTTTCAATAAACATTTGAGTACATGAGTCCCTTTGTATAAGTATTGAGATCTCCTTTGGGTATATTCCTTAAAGAGTGATTGCTGGGTCAAATGGTTCATTAGTTTCAAGCTCCTCCACACAGCTTTCCATAGTGGCTGGACCAGTTTACATTCCCACCAGCAGTGTACGAGTTTTCCTTTCTCTCCACATTCATGCCAGCCCTTGTTGTTTTGCTGTTGCCCGTTTTTTGTTTTTGTTTTTGTTTTTTTTTTAATGTGGACCATTCTTACTGGTGTAAGATGATATCTCATTGTGGTTTTGATTTGTATTTCCCAGGTTGCTAGTGACATTGAGCATTTTTCATATTACTGTTGACCATTTGTGTTTCCTCTTTGGATAAGTAGACACAGGCTTTTAGCATTCACAAAAATTAATTTAAAACCATAGACCTCAATGTAAAATGCAATACAATAAAACTTCTAGAAGATAATAAAGGAGCAATCTAGATCAACTGGGATTTGCTGACAGCTTTTTAGATTAAACAATAAAAGAACAACTCAAGGAAGAAAATTTGATAAGTTGGGCTTCATTAATTTAAGAAGCCTGGAATATAAATGAAAATGTGATTGTTTATTAAAACTCAGTAATGGGCACATGTTTTGTCATATTTTTATTGTAAATTTGAGATGCCTGTAATTTTATGTAATAATAATTATTTAAACAAAAAAACGAAAGAGTATACTGAAATTTCCTAAACAAATTTTATATAAGCATGTACATTCCTTCAAAAATATACTAAAATTGTTTGTTAATAGATCTAACATGGTTACTGAGGTAAGCATGTTATCTACATGGATAACATGTGGCTATGTGGATAACATGTGGCTATCCACATGTTATCCACATATGTTATCCACATATGGATACTTATCCACATATGGATATTTTTGATCCATATGTGGATTATAACTGAGAACCTGATTTAGGACGCCAACTCATTTGTGCAATGGTTTAATAGTCACTTTCCTTTTGAAAATTCTTCCTGTGTATATATTTATGATCTTTACTGACAATTCTACTTAGTCTATTACCTGGTAAAGTGGTTTATAGATAGACTATTCATGATGACATTCAATACACAAATACTAATATCCTCAGGAATCATTAACAAATTTGCATCAAATTACTTTCCCCACTCTTCTACTTGATCATCTGTTCAAGTGGATACATACCTTTGGGTGGTATCTTGAGTCATTGAGAGAGTACACTGTAATGTGGACAATTATTTTAGGATCCAAATATAAAGTGATGGCACTTATTCTAAAAAGCTCTATTGTGGAGGAGTATCTTTTCCTTTATATTCTGAAATGTTATTATCAGTTAAACTCCGATAGAGACTAGGACCTTCCAGCTATAAGCTATGTCCTGGGGACAAATACCCCTAAAACCTAGACTTACATATCACATATAGTACAGGTTCATGCTGATGGGTGACTAAGTAAAATAGTGTTTGCATTAACCTGCATTTGTCTACATGCTGGGTGTACATTGCACAATATTTGGTGTAACAATCCAATCACTGACAATGTAGAATTTTATGTTGTATTTAACATTCTTTCTGGTGCTTATTTTATCAGAAGTAGTATATATTATGAAAATTTTCTGGTGGAAAATAGGATAAAGAAAAATGCAGTCAAGGCCAGGCATGGTGGCTCGTGCTTGTAAGCTTCAGCCTATGAAGCGGCCGGGGCTAGGGATCGCGCGCGGTTCGAGTCCCGCCTGCGGCCTATAGCGAGACCTAGTTCCAAAAAAAATAGCTGGGCATGGTGGCATGCGCCTGTAATCCCAGCTACCTGGGAAGCTGAGACTGGGGATGGCTTGAGTCCGTGGTCCTGCGGTTCCACGGGCAAAAATAGCAAGACCTAGTCTAAAAAAAAAAAAAAAAAAAAAAAAAAAAAAAAAAAAAAAAAAAAAAAAAAAAAAAAAAAAAAAAAAAAAAAAAAAAAAAAAAAAAAAAAAAAAAAAAAGGCAGTCAAAATAGACTATGACCAGTGATAGAGTTAGGATTGCAAAATGAGTTAATTTAGGTTCTAAAGCTATTTACTTCCTAGGAAGAATATTTTGCCACTTATAAAAGAAAATTTTGTAGAATATTTAAACCATAAATATTTAAACATTAAAATTGTGCAAATATTCCACAATTAAATATGAGATCATACTATGAATAACTTGATTTTAAGAAAAAGACTCAATAAAATTGATATTTAGGTGTGTGTAGATTAAAATACCATAGCAATGTTGTCAATAGTAAATTAAACAAAGTTGTATTTTGCAACAGTAATAGCTAAATTGTCACGTCTTTGTACAAAAAAATCACTTAAAGTAAACATAATTATATATTTTGAGGACATATTACAAATATAACTTTCAGTTATCTGACATATTAATTATCTTATATAAAGCTCATTATAAATGATATTTTACTTCAAATAGCAGAATAAAGGTGTTCATGCAATTTTATACCTATTTGATGGCTATGTAAAAAGTGTGTATTATTTTGTATGAATTATTACCATGCATACCTTCCCCTGTATCCTTAATCAATAAATTATCACCTATTTGTTTCTTTGGATTACTGACTGCTTCTGAACTCTCCTAAAGAAAGTTTTTGACTATCAATCTAAACCATATTTTTATCACATTTCTTGCATTGAACTGCTGTATTTTGACAGGAATATGAAGTGTCTGTAGTATTTTAGGAAAAAGAGGGGAAATCAGTTCACTAATAACTACAAAATCCTTGAAAAGATCGTTCAATAATTCCAATTGACATTGCATTATTTAAATTAACCTAAATGTTTATCACCCATTTTGGTGATTCTAAATAAATGCATGATACAGAGATAACACAGATAAACCAATGTAAAAGCAACTGAATGTAATTAGCTAATGCATAGGTCAATAAAGACTAATAATAACATATTTATATTAACATGTGTGGTAGCTAATCAACCAAAATGTACCCCAGTTCATTTCCAAGCCATTCTTTAGATCTCTGCCACATGGTTTTTAGATGACTTGCTTTATTATTATTATTATTATTATTATAAAGTTTATTCCGGTTGACAATTTAGGTCATAAACATGTCCATGAAAATTCCATAAACGGGATGAGTATGTGGGTGGTTAGGAGGGGTAGAGATGGAAGGGAGTGGTCGGGGAGAAAAGGTGGTGGGTGGTCCCCAGGGAATACAAAGATGTGAAACACATATATAAAAAATACATAAATTAAGAAAAAAAAAAGGAATCAGTACAATTTCTACACTGAGAAGCAGCTCTCCTGCCTGCCTGGCACTATGCAGATGGCTCTCTTTTTTTTCCTCCATTCCCTAGTAACCCTGTCCTTTTTTTTTTTTAATTTGCATATATATGTATATTTATATTACATTATTCCATTATTGTGTACCCCGGGGCTTTCCCAATTCACTAACATTTGTTAACCACCCTGATCTTTTGTGCTCTTCACCTCCCTCTCCTTCCCCCTCCTCCTCTCTCACTCCTTGGTTCAGTCCCATTGGTTGTTTTCATTCTTTCTTATTTGTTTGTTTTCCCCTATATCCACCATATAAATGAGAGCATCCTGTACTTCTCTTTTTCTTTTTGACTTATTTCTGCTAATATGCGTCTTTCTAGTTCCATCCAGGTTGCTGCAAATGACATGTTTGTCCTCCTTGATTGATACATAGTATTCCATCGTGTAAATGTACCACATTTTTTTTAGTCAACCATCTGTTTGGGGGCATTTGGTTTGTTTCCAAATCTTGGGAATTAACCTAACAAAAGACGCAAAAGACCTATACAAATAAAACTATAAAACATTCTTAAAAGAAATAGAAGATGATGCTAAAAAATGGAAAGACATTCCCTGATCATGGATCAGAAAAATCAACATTATCAAAATGGCCATACTACCAAAGGCAATCTACAGATTCAGTGCAATCCCAATAAAGATCCTAATGACATATTTTAAAGAGATAGAACAAAAATTACTGAAATTCATAAGGAACAACAAAAGACACTAAATAGCCAAAACCCTTTTACAACAGAAGAGAGAATGGAGGTATTACTATTCCAGACTTCGAACTATACTACAAAGCCATATTACTGGTACATGGTACTGGTACAAAAACAGACAAACAGACCAATGGATCAGAATCGAATACTCAGAAATAAAACCACACATATATGGTCAACTAATCTTTGACAAAGAGGCAAAAAACATACTCTGAAACAAGGATAGCCTCTTCAGTAAATGGTGTAAAAAAATGGACAAGGACAACACCCTCATACCCTGTACAAAAATCAACTTAAAATGGATAAAGGATCTGGAAGTGAGACCAGCAACCATAAAATACATAGAGGGAAACCTGCACAAAACCCTTCATGAATTTCACCTCAAAAATTCATTTTAGGAAACAACAATGGCTGGCAAAAAAATGAAGGAAAACATAAACAGCACACACTGAGATACCATCTTACACCAGTAAGAATGGCCCATATAAATAAAACCGACAAGAAGAAAGTTGGCGCGGATTTGGAGAAAAAAGAACTCTCTTACACTGCTGGTGGGAGTGCAAACTGGTCCAGCCACTATGGAAGACTGTGTGGAGGACCCTCAAACAATAGAAGTGGACTTACCATTTGACCCAGCAATCCCATTACTAGGAATATACCCAGAGGACACCCATATGCGCATGTTCATTGCAGCTCTGTTTACAATTACTTAGATTACTTGCTTTAACTAATGGAATGTGTCAGAAGTAATGTGCCAATTTCTAGATATTACATTTTTAATGATTTTTTAAATTTTGTTTATTGAATAAACATTGGTTTATATCACTATATATGTGTTAATGAAACAAGTTTAACCTCTTAGATGTACATTATTATACCATGGTCACCACCAAAGTATCAGCAACATCCCACCAAATTCCATTGAACTGTCTCCAATATTTGCAGCTGATACCCTTATCCCTCTGATAGTCTTATTTCTATGATCAAAATACAAAGACTTGTTTTGATTGTGTTTTGTCCGTTTCTTCACTTTGTTTCTTTATATTCCACAGATAAGTGAAATCATCTGGATTTTGATTCTCTTTCTGACTTATTTCACTTAGTGTTATCCCCTCAAGTTTTATCCATGCTTTCACTAATGGCAAGATTCCATCTTTTTAAAAAATAGCTATCATTTTTTATTCTGTATAATGTAAATCTTCTTTCTCCAGTCATCAGGCCCAACATTATCTGATATCAAAAGCAGACAGCATCATCTCACACACACACACACACACACACACACACACACACACACACACACACACGCACGCACAAAGCATTCCGTGGAACAACCAACATTAGATAAGAAATTCACTACAAAATTTTAGCAAACAGAATTCAAACATACAAAGGAAATAGCAATTAAATTAAGATTTATTCTAAAAATGCAAGTCACCTAAAGTTTTTAGTTCTACCATTGAATGTTGTAAATATGCAGAAAGTGAAATGTCCAGCCTCATCTTTTAGAAGGATGCCATGTGTAAACAATGTGTGTTTCTATTGTGGTTACTGAATTTATGTGCATATCACTGCATTTTTTTCAGCATTTGCTTAAAGTGCTTCTTCAGGATGTTGATTATTTTAAAAAATACTTGTAACTATACATAATAGTGAGTAATAATCAGACCTAAAATTGATATTTTTGTTGTTGTTTACCTTTTAATTTTACTGTTGGTTATTTCCACATAAATGCATAAATGCATTATTTAAGAGGGATTTTTTAAAACATGAATACAGAGTGATAAGAATGTGAGTATTATTTCTGGTAGTGATTAAGTCAGTGATATGTTTTCAAAGATATACAAGGACTAAGCAAATAAATTAGTGTTTTCTAAGTATCACCTAAAAAAAGCTAAAATGTTCTAAAGACATTTAGAAATATTCTATGGTTCTTACTTTTTATGAACTGGCAATCTAATTTATTCTTTTACATTTGGAATTGTAAAACATATATTTAGACACACAATCAGTTCAAGCATAATTTTGAGGTGCTCAAAAAGTACTCAAGTCTATTCAAATGTGTCCCCATACTTAATATGTATTGTGACAAGGAACAAGTGTAAAAACTTTTGATTACTTGCATACATTATCACATTTAAACAAAAGAACTAGAGGGTACTGACAAGCTCTTTAGTAAATTTATGATGAAATAACGTGATGAAAAATTTTGGGCACAGAACAAAGGGAATGACTGATAAAGTGCTTTCATCAATATGTAAAAAATATATTTTAATAACCCAGATAGGGTAGAAACCAAAGAAGTGATTACTCTCTTACTAGTGGGAGCACAATGCTCATTTATCAACTATTTTTTCAAATAAACATGAATATAGACTTTTCAGGAAGACTTTTTCCAGTCAAGCATTGTAAACACCTACGATTAGAGAATTCCCAATGACTTGAAAACATCATCCAAATAGTAGCTTAGACTAATTATGCAATAATATAACTAGATTTATTCATCTGTGGAAAACTTTAGATGGCAATTTGTATTGAAAGTTAGTTGAAAGAAAGTCACAAGTCATTTCAGAAATTAATCTTCAGCATCCAATTATAACAAAGAAGCAGGTTATTACTTATTTTCTGATTCAAAATGCAAAGCTTGGATTTTTCAGTTAACAGGAAAAAAAAGAAAAAGAAAGTTACATTATTCAGAATCTTTACTGCATGTTAAACTAAATGTTGCTTTACTACAGACTAGTCAAAAACATTATAATTTCTCTCAATGATTAATATAATTTTAGTTATGTAAATTAGCAAATTGATAAGATTTAGCATTATGTATTCTTTAACATAAACACAGGATTTTAATCATATTTACATCTACAATTACTATTTATAGCAAATGAGATCATTGTAAATACATGGCAGTATTTAATATAGCACAAGCAAATAAATAAATGTCATAGATATAGATTAAAAACTGTCTAAGCATAATGTAAATGCTAATGTTTAGAAAACAATCATGCAATGAATGGATTATAGATGATTATCAGAATTCAACCAAAAAAATATTCAGTCTAACTTTCTTCTGAATTAAAAGTTATGTTAATCATGAAAGAAATTTGGAAATGTTAAGACTGTAATGTACCAGTTACAATAAAAAGAAACTAGTTTTCTAAGTCTTCATTGAAAAATGGACTTAAAAATTCAGAAAAGAAATAATTAATATAAAATTATTTGAATATATATATATATACATATCAGGGCTACTTTTTAACATAATGTATTTCTGATTATCTAAATAAGGAAAGCATTTTCAAATTCATAGTGATATTAAAATTGTGACCTTTTTTTCCTACTCTAAATTACTTTCTTGGGATAGATGTGAAAAATAAGTATGACTTACTGAATAATTTATTACCATGAAAGTTTACTATTAGCAACAACTGACCTTAAGATAGGATAGGTATCTGCTAATATGAGGCCATCTTAGAGATGTTGAAAAGTACTCTAGTTCCCATGAAGATTTATAGCAAAAGCTTTACTTTTTGGCTTATGGTATAAATTCTTGTTGTGTATAAACAATCATAAGAAAAATATATTCTCACCTGTCAATTATTATTTATAATTTAGCATGAATCAAGTCTGTAAACAAATTTTGATTAGAATATTGTAAGGTTAGTGTTTACTTATTTGAGAAAATGTAAAGAGCGTGTGGATGGAGAACATGGGTCAAAAACAAACGACACAATTTTCACAGCTTCATTCAGAGTTGACTCTCATAATCATTAGTGATATTACACCAGCACCTTGAAGATATCTGGGGATCTGGGTACAAAGATTAGATATTAAAGGAGACAGTACAGGGGTTTCCAAAGTCATGTTTTCAGCATTATAGTCAGGAGAATATAAAAACATTGATCCACTAGGGTCAAGAAGGCTAGTCTGTGGTAAATTTCATTGGCCGGTGACCAACTGAGATCCTCCAGCTCTGGCCCTTGTGTTAAATCTAGGATTCGTCAGGCTCAGGAAGCACCTTTAGAGTGGAGTTGCTGTCAGGTTAGATGTGCCAGCTTGCTAGTGAATCTGCTAGTGTTCCTCCTTTACTTAATTTACTTAGCATAATTCACTTGAGTTCCATTCAGGTTGTCTCCAATGGCAAAAGTTCATCCTTTCCATAGATGCATAGTAGCCTACTATATGTAATATCTGTATTATATATAATACATATTATAATATAGAATATATAATACAATATAATACATATGATAAAATAAGTATTATGTATAATACAGATATTACATATAGAATAGGCTATTACGCATCTATAGAAAAGATGAACTTTTGCTATTACAGATGTAATATCTATATTATATATGTATTATATAATACATATATAACAATATGTATTACAGAATATATATTATAGAATATATTCTATATATTATTATGTAATCATATATGTACATATACATATAATATATATACAATATGCATAATACATATAGAACACATTCTGTATATATATTTTTAGAAAGACAGAGCAAGAACAAATTTGGCTAATCTACTCTTTCATTTGGCATTTATATTGTTTCCATAATATGGCTATTGTAAATAATGCTGCAATGAACAGAGACCTTTATATAGCTTTGAATTAACCCTTTATATAACCCTTTGAACTCTTTTCATTCTTTGGAAAAATATCAAAGAGTAGGTATTTAAAGTAGTAACATATATCTGAAGTATATATGATTCTATTCTCCTATCTTATAGTGTTTTAAAGCAAAGTTAATTCAATAAAAATAAATAACAAAACAGTTTAAAGAGAAAAAGAAAAACCTTGGTCAGTACAATATCTTAAGAACCACATATTCACTGGAAAAAAAATATATGCAGACTTGAAGTCAAGTTTCCTAACCTTGCCATTATTAACACTGACTTATGGACCTGGAGAAAATACTAGTGTATTAGAGCAAAAAATCTCTGTAGTAGTTACAAGAATATTTTATTCAAATAAAAGGATGAAAACTAAAAAAGGAAATACAAAACACACTTGAATATTCTAAGATTAAATAAGTTCAAATGCAAACCTGAAGGACATGAAACATAAAAATTTTATACAATGTGAAGATTTTGTGGAAATAGTTACTATTTAGAGGTATGTATATTTAATAATAGTTTTAGAGCTAAAAGGGAAATGAGAGTTATACTTAATCCAGCCCTGTTATTGTACAATTGAAAGTATAATTTATTCCATAATTGCAGCATCCTAGTATGAAGACTAAAGCTATTCTTAATCATTAAAAACCAGAAGGTGACATAAAAAAAAAAACCATAAACATACAGGCCAAACATCGGTAAGTTGGATCTTGAGATTGTGCTCTGCAAAAACGTTATCATAAGATCAAAAGACAAGGCACAGACTTGGAGAATTTATTGCAAAATATATGTCTGAGAAAAAGACTAGTATCCAAAATAGACACGTATTAAAAGTCAATAACAAGGAAATAAAAAGAAAATCTAATACATTCAGGCAACAAGACCTGAAATGACACTTCTCCAGAAAAGATTTACAGATGATAAATACACCTGAAAATATGCTTCACATTATTTGTCAGTAGGAAAACATTATTAAAACAACAGTTATCACAACTCACTTGTCTGAATAGTGAAAAAAGTAAAATAGCAACACCAATTGCTATTCGGAACATGCAGTAATAGGAACTCATTTGTAATCGGAGGTAATACATTTTGGAAGACATTTTAGCACTTTCATGAAAAACTAAAGAGCTTTACCATACATTGCAGCAAATATCATTGTTCCTTGATATTTAACAAGTAGATTTGAGAACTTTATCTGCACAAAAACCTGAAAATGTTTTATAAGAATACTTCTCATAATTGACAGATGTGGAAATAACCAGCATATCATGTAATAGGCGATTTAATAAACTATGGTATAAGTAAAGCAATAAGGTATAAATTATATGAACAATGGAATATCATTCAGTAATAAAAAGAACTATTAAGTGACACACAGACATGGATGAACCTTAAAAGCATACTACTAAGTAAAAAAAAGTCAGTCTGGAAACATCATAGTCTGCATAATTCCACTTATATGACATCCTAGAAAAGGCAGAGTAACAGTGTTGGATCACACATCAATGGCTTCCAGGGCTTTTGGGGGGTGGAAGATAGCAATGATTGAATATGAGGGATACTGAAGCTATCATGTAATATATTATGTTATCAGTATATGTCAAAATTCATTTGTCAAAACACATATAATTTATTTTTATTATATAAATAATTTATTTATATATGTATTTTACATCATTGCAATACCCTGGGGTCACCCACCACCTCCCCTCCCTGGTCGCTCCTCCTGGTCCCCTCTCCCTGTTTCATTTGGTAGTCCATATATTAGTGAAACCATTTGGTTTCTGTCTTTTTCTTTTTGATTTGTTTCTGCTAATATGATTTCTTCTAGATACATCCATGTTACCATAAAAACATCAAATTTGTCATTTTTAGTTGATGAATAATATTCCATTGTGTATATATACCACATCTTTTTCATCCATTCATCTGTTTTGGGACATTTGGGTTGTTTCCATGTCCTTGCAATTATAAATAGTGCTGCAATAAACATCTGAGCACTGGTGTGCCTGTGTGCCCACATTGAGGTCTCCTTGGGATAGATTCCCAGAAGAGCGATTCCTGGGTCAAATGGTAGTTCCATTTTCGTTAGTTTGAGAAAATCCATATAATTTATAGTAAACAAAGCAAGTCTGACTTGCTCTGAGAAATGAGAAAAGAATGAGAAAAAATCATTTAGGCAGAAGGGTGAAATCACAGGTTGGAGTGCAACATATGGTAAGAGAATCTAACTATTAGAAAGGTATGAGATAAATTCACTGAAGCTAATAAGAAGTGCTAAGTTTAGTGACTCAAAATTAGTAGAATCATAAGAGCGACAGCAAAATAAACTATATAGCTGTACTGTACTCTAATTGATAAAGTGATTTCCAATGAAGAAACAGGTTAACAATTCTAAATTCTTTATACACTTATGCTATTATTGAATAATCATTGAGTGGGTGGCAGACTTTGAAGCCAGATTTCTCAGTGTTATATTGGGAATTTACATATCAACAAGATGTTATAAGATTCATGTTGTAATGGATAAAAGTTGGACAATTCAAGCATCACTTCATGTTTTACACATAGTTACACAGAGAAATAATATTAGGTGTGTGTAGATTTCTATGTTGTGTCAGATGAGGGGGTCTAAAAAAATACCCCATAATGAAAAGCATACCTACTTCCCAGATCTTTATTTCTGATATCATCTTGGATAAAAGGAATTGAGACTCCTTGGAGAAATGGCTGATTCCAGGCCTGGGCATGAAATATTTAAGATTATCTAGAGTGTCAAAAAGTAAGCATGTGCTCAAAAAACCACAAAAAATCACATCTCAAATTCACAGTGGCATGTGAAAGGGACATAGGTTCTAGAAAAATTTGAATAACTAATAAAAGTGTTAGATTTTTCAGAAAACTGAAAGATGAATGTACTTAAACATTGGTTTGAGCTGAAACTGCATTTTAGTAATTTTGTAAAAAAAAAAAAAAAAAACCTAAAAGAGGTGAAATATAAAGTGAATATCATGAATCCATATTGATGTCAATTATTTTATACATACCTTCACATACTTGCATGGCTAGGAAAATATTCTTCACAGAAAAATTCCAATTTATGTAGGTGTACTGCTCTCAGGAAGATGGAACATTTAATTCCCCACTCACTAAGTCTGGCCTGAATATAGTGACTAGAAAGGAACATCAGGCCAATTTATAGTAGAGACAACTAGTGAGCATTATGTTGTCCACAATAATAATCAAGGATGACATCCTTTTTTAATATATATTCCCTTGATGAGATGTGATGAGAATGGTACTTTTCTATCTCTGATCTTCCTTCAATTTTAATCATAGAAAATCATAAGAATAATCCCAATAGAAGAACATCCTATAATTTGTATGATGAATATTCTTTAAAACTTTCAATATCACCCCAAACAAGAAAAAAACAGACAAAATATTACAATCTAGAGGAGCCTAAAGAGACATGAAAACTAAAAATAATATCATATCTTGCCTGAGGTTCTGGAACAAAATGAATTTTAAGTCAACACTAAGAAAATACAAATGAAATAAATAGTTAATATTAGTATATCAAAATAGATTCATCCACTGAGACAAATATACCATACTAAAAATTCTTAGTAATAAGAGAATTGCGATTTTCTTGGTCATAGAGTGACTCTATGTTTAACTTTTTGGAGAGTGGCTAACCTGTTTTCCAAGTAGATTGCACATATTATATCAACCATCTACAACTTCCAACCAACCAATTTCTCTACATCTTTGACAACAATGATTATTGCTTGTCTTTTCAATTGAGGTCTTCCAGTAGGTATGAAATAGTATCTCATTGTGGTTTTGATTTTTATTTCTTAAATAACTAGTAACTATTGATACTTTGTACACCTTTTTTTGAGAAATGTCTATTTCATCATTTACCCACAATTTCTTGTTGAGCTCAGAGTTTTTTGGGTATTTATTTATCAGTTATATTATTTGCAAATGTTTTCTCTAGTTCTATGACTTTTTACATTCTGGATAGTGTTCTTTGAAATTTGTAGATTTGTACTTTTGACAAAGTTGTTAAATTTTTTTCTCTGATTGCTTTGCTTTTGAAGTCGCATCTAAGAAAAAAATGCTTAATCCAAGTCCACAAGGAGTCGCACACACATACACACACACACACACACACACACACACACACACACATGTTCACTCCAAGAGTTTTAGAGTTTTAGCTATCTGTGTAGTTTCTTAAATTCATTTTGTGTTCATTTTGTAGATACTAGATAGAGGAATTTATATTGATATATCTTTTTTCTTTATATTGTATCACTCTTTATTTGATTGATTTTTTAGTCTCTTCTAGATGGTTATCTCATTAAATACTAAACAGCAATGGTAATAATAGACCATGAAATAAAAGAATATCTTAAAAATTGAATTCAATAGATTAATTAGTAACATTAATGTTACCAAAAGTTTGTTAATTATGTTCAATAAAACAATTCTGTTTTTCTGTGCCGTCAACTGTTTTTAAAGTTGAAATTTAAAGTTGAAACTTTAAATTTATTTTACTGTGATATTTTACTGTGATTTATTTAAATTTATGTTACCATGGATATGAAATAATACCCAACTCATCTGAGTTGAAATAAAACTGCATTTTTATGCTTTACTGTTTTCTTTGTTTGTTTAGGTGGTTCCTGTATTCAGATTTTTCCTTCAGCTCCAATAAAACAGAAAAAAATATTTTTATCAACCATTTGTATTGACCTACAAATTTCATGACCAACAAACTTCTAGGGGCTTACTAGGCCATTCCAACTTACTTTGTTTCCAAGTAATAAAAAAATATTTTACTTGAGTTTCCATGATTGTAGAACAACAGCTTGAAAACTAAGAAGCATCAGTTAAGGCTGCAAAGAAGCTGAAGCTTCTTTGCATCTTCAAATACACAAATTAAACAAAACTTTGAAAAAAATGCTGAAAATTTGATGCCAAAGATAGAACCTTGCATATACCAAATAATAGCTTAACCTGAATGATGTTGTTTTCTGTTACATTTCACAATGAAGATTTCTTTTAAGCTCATGTAATTTCAGTTCTTGATTATCAGAAAACTCATATGAACTGCTAACCTGGCACTCACTCCTTTGTATAAACAAGTAACAAGTATAAATTACAGATTCCAGAAGAGTATGAAGTGGTTTGAAAGAGTGGGAACCACAGGGAGACACATGTGAACTTCCCTGTTTGAAACAAAAGATGCTGTAAGGGAGACAACAGGAAAAAGGATGAGTGAAAGTCTATAGGCTGTGATCCAAGGGATGGGCTAGATTAGAGGAAAGACAAAGTCACTATATCTGGGCATAATGAGGAGTAGTAGGTAATTATTTCGATTCAGACAGTACTTTTATTGGCAGATGGTATAGGAGGAGGAGCAGGTACTGTAAAAGAATCTGGCACCAAGTCTATGTGAGAAGGAATCAATGCAGAAATGTATAAAAATTTTAGAAAATGGATCATTGCAATTAACTATTGAGAAGCTTATCTGATTTTTGCAAAAAAAAAAAAAATCTGGTTGTTGTTACGAATGTTTGCTCCAGTGAGGCAGATGCAGCATAGGAAGCTGTATATAGATAAAAAGAAGAGATAATAATTATATGTGATTTAGAATTAATAAAGACCTTGTATGAAATCAAAAAGAGCTAATAAAGTTTTTTACAATGTAAAATAAATCATGATCCAATCGTAGGAAGAAGATTGGAAAGATGAAAAGTATAATTTTTCCATCAATTACATATGACATATGATAGATAATCCTATGTACTTTGGCTATCTCCAATTAAATAAACTTAGATATATTCTCCTGGGAAGGCACTGCAGGACTTAGGGGGTAATGAAACAAAGGGGAAGAATGAATATCCAAATTAAGGAATTTAGGGTTTGGGGATAATTTCAGTTTCTAAAATAATTATAAGCAACAATTTATTCAATGGCAGTACTGTGACTATGAAATGCCTGTGCTGATCTGGTAGTAATAATTCAATAGTTCACTAAGAGGAGAGGAAGGAAAATATAAAGTAATATATTTTTTCTATCAAATTTTTCTATTGATAAAGGAAAATTGAATGTTTATTCTTCCATAAAATGTGTTAATATTAAAGAAATAAAGGAGTTTGTAAGTGAAATTCTTATCTAAAAGCATGTATGGAGTGCAAACTATAAGCCAGGTACACTTCTTTCAGTCTACACTATGACTACCCTAACACCTGGGTATCTAGATCACAGCTTAATTTTTAAAAGACTAGGTT
>PVHY01001757.1:93736-131248 GCA_004024945.1 Uropsilus gracilis
CCTCTGCTCTTAACTAAAACACCTCAGTGGCTCTCTATGGCTAGCTACATCAAAGCTAAACACATCTAGCTCAAGGATTCTGAGTCTGTGGCTTCTGTACACGGAGCTGAATGTGCATCTGTGTATAACAGAAGCATATAACACCTTCGCACTTCCACAACGTGATCCTGTTGTTTCCCAGTGGGTTGTGAAGAGTTGAGCACTGCACGACTAAGCAAAGCCAAAGGCGTTATGTTGTGAAATAAAACTTAAAAAGCTGAGCTTCCAAACATAAAGCATTCACACTTCTACCTAAATTTTTTTCTTAATGCTTGTACAGTATTGGAATGTCTAACACAAGAATAGTATCAAAGTCTATATTCTTTGAGGTAGTTTTAGAAAACATCTCACTATTCTTAACTTGAATATTACCTATCAGGAAAAAAAAAAGGATTTGACTTTCATGTCAGGAAGCTTTATTTCAGTTTAATACTAGTGAAATTATCAATCCTCCATTTTAATTTAAAACTTATAGTTATAAATCTATATATCTAATTCCAGATTTGATTGGAACAGGTGCCTGAGATTCCTAATTAAATCTTTGATGGGGTAGGAAAGCAGCATAGAAAACGTGCAATGCAATATACTTCATTATTTCTTTTTAGCAGAATATTTTCCGCGGTGAAATTTCCTCCATTTATCACAGACTAATTAAATGAAAATTTTCAAATTTTCCGGTAAACTAGCAGCCTACTTCATAGAGATTATTATGCTAGCATTCATGAGGAAGCATAGCTATTAGATTTAATTACTCCTTCTTGCCAACGTAATGCTTCTGTAAGTTTAACATAAGCAATATATTTGCTGTTCCTATTTCTCCTGTTTCACTAGACTGAAAATACCTTGAGGGTAAAAATTAAGTCTAATAGTGTCTGTTAACCCTCTCAGCATTATCATAATACTTTCTACAAATAGGACATTAAAATAATGCTTGCAAAAATGACATATTGAAAGAATATTAGACTGGTCCCCTACACAGGGTTAGGTTAGGTAGAAGACATGACCACAGCAGGAAGAAGGTATAATTTTAAATTGACTTGTGTGTGTGTTTGTGTGTGTGTGTGTATCATCTCACTCTTGTGAGATTAGCCCATTTCAAAAAGACTTGAAAGAGTAAATGCTGTTAAGAATGTGGACTAAATGGAACAGTCACTCATCATTGATGGAAGTGTAATTCGGAAAATGATCTGAAGATTGGGCTTTTACCCAAATAATGTAAAAGCACTAATATGAAAAGATTAATGCATGCCAATATTTCCAGTGATATTAATGACAGTGGTCAGGTCATGGAATCAAAACAAATACCCAATAGCACCTAACTGGATAAGAAAAATGTGGGATATGTATTCAAGGATATACTGTTAACCACTAAAATTGATGAAAGAATGTCTTTTGTGGCAAAATAGATGGATCTTGAGATGATTATGCTAAATGAAATAGAAAGTGAAATATAATTACAGATGGTCTTACTCATTTGTGGAATAGAAATAACTAATGAAAAGAAACTGGCAAGGCATAGCAAGCATCATCCTTATACTCTGAAAAATATACTGGTTATAAGAGGGAATGGAGGTGGGTGGGAGGAAAGAATGGGGAGGAAGAGTCTAGAATAGTGGTGCTCAAGTTTTGGTGGAGAGTGAAAATTGCACATTTGTACAAAATTTTACTCACATAATTATGTGACTATATAAATGACTGATAAAAAATTGGCAAAATACTCTAGGATATTTCACTAGAGAAGAAATATGGTTAGCAAATAAGCATATTAAAAACAATCCCAATATCATCAGTACATGCTACTAAAACATAAAGGAATATCTCTACACACATATTAGAATGTCTAAAATTAAAAAAGGTTAAACATAAGTATTGCTGAGAATATGGAAGAATTTGAACTCTGATACATTGGTGGTATGTAAAATGCTGGTAATGTAAAATAATTCAAATAATGATAGAAAAGAATATGGCAGGTTCTTAAAAATGAAGAAGATACTACCTGATAAAGCAATTATACTACTTGGTATTTATTTTCCTATAGAAGTGAATATATAAGTTCAGAGAAAGACTTGCATATAAATCTGCATAACAGCTTATTCTGTAAAAAAATAATTTCTGTAGAAAAAAATCCATCAATGTGTGAATGAATAAACCAAATATGTGTACACATGCAATGAAAAACTACTCAGCAATAAAAAAGGAATCAATACATACACCATGAATGTATACAATAGCATGGGTGACTCCCAGATGTTAGGGTGACTGAAATAAGATAGGAGAAAGGTTTATACTATCTGGTTTCATTGCCACATTTTTTTAGAAAATAATCTATGGTGACAGAAGGCAAAACAGAGATCACAGAGAATGAGTAGTTTTGGGAGTCAGACAAAGGAGACAAGAAAATTTTGGAAGGGAAAACTACATATATTTATTATTTTGATTCAAGCGATGGTTTCATGATGATTTAATACCTCAGGCAAACACACGTACAACTTATTGAATATTAAATTTATTTCAACAAAACTGTTGAAGGATTGCATAGTTCTCTGCCATCTTAAGTATGACATCCGAAAATGAAATTGGCTTTTTCTTCCTCAGAGTTAACTGAAGGGTATATTAATTCTGCTTTAGGAATATGGTGTACAGTTAATGTCAATATGTCTAAGGTTAATTTGGCCTGCTTGTTCATACATATAAATCTTGGGACTCTATGGTTTGTAAAATCTTGTTTTAACCTTTTGTATTTTATCTTTCTTATGATTTCAAATAACCTGTTATATCTTTTGATGATTGTTTTAAAATTTTTATGATAATGGAATTCTTATACAGTTAAGTCAACTGAAGATTACAAGAGGATGTGTTGTAAAAATAGCTTCTGAGGGCAACAAACTCAATTTCAAATCCTAACTCTGCCACTTACTAACTGTGCAACTGAGACAAGTTATTTAACTCTCATATTAGTGTTGCTATCTTTGAATGGGGCTATTTTGGCTCATTCTCAAGTATGACTAAAAGAATAAATAAAATAATGTGTATACAAAATCTAGTACATAGTAGACACCACTAAAATTTTTCAGTTCTTTCTTGACCATGTCAGATGAATTAACACTAGATTTGTAGAGAATAAAACCCTGAATTTCAGTGACTAAATGCAATAGAAATGTATTTTTTGCTCATTGAATAGTCAACTGGTGACAAAGGGCTTGGGGTGGTATCTTTTCGGGTGTCAATCATTTTCAGCACAGTGTACACAAATATCTAGCCAATGATGAGGAAAGAAGTGGTGGAGGATAATGTAGGATGTTTCTGTGCACCAGGTTTGTCAGTGGAGTGGTTCTCATGATTTCCATGTGCATTCACTTCATCAGAACATATCCTATAGGAATAACTCTAAAGTAGTCTGGGAAAGGCAGATTAGCTCTAATGGAAGTGGAAATCAAGTTTTGGTAAGTAGCTAATAGGTTTTTGCCACATTTCCTGTGTAAATTTGGAATGAAAGTCTGACTAATACTCAAATGAGTTTTAGGATAAGCTTCAGTAATATGTGTTCATTGTATACAGCCTTTATTAGGGTGATATTTAGAGATCACATTGCTGGTATGTGAATATTTTTGCAATGTATTATCTGTTTAAAGTATATTATTGCCTGTGGAACAAGGCTAATAACAATAATTTTAGTCATTATCATCAGTTACCATCTCTTGAATGCCAACTCTTCAATAATCATAACTATTTATTTTACCAATATTATCTCATTAACTTGTTTTAGAGCAAAGAATTCTAAGAATAAAGGCATATCTTGTTTTGCTTGTTTTTTTCTTATAAGTCTCATGATGTTAAAAAGAATAAAATCAGTCTATAATTGATATTTCAAAAAATAATTAATGCATAAAACAAAATCTTAACCCCTAGAAATGTTCCACTTTTTTTTTTAGTTTTCCAGATATGAATGTCAACACTCACTATATTTTTTAATGTATCTTAAAATATCTTAGTATAGTTGTATCAATACCAAGGACATACACATTTATAATGTTTCTGAGGCTTCTAATACATTATATATTCTGACAAATTTACATAAGGAATCTATTATTAAGAAAATGTGGCCTATTCTTAGAATTCTGTGTGTATAGCAGTCACACAATCACTGGAAATTCACTGCTGAGTTTCCTTAAATTATGTATTCTTTCATTAGAAAAGATGACATTTTCCTTTTAAATATGCTGAACACAACAATGAAAACAAAATTCTACTCAAGTTTACATGCTCATAGTTGGTTTAGTTACCAGTTTATGCTAATTTCAGGCCATTCCAGTTTTAAGAATATTTTTTTAAAATTTAGATTCTCTTTCCTAAGGCCATGCTAAAAATGGCACTTTTCTCCCTTGATATATCAAGAAAATATCTATCATTATATAGATAAATTTAACGTGAATTGGAGTTGCAAAAGCAAAAAAATTAAGTGTAATACAAAAAGAATTATTGAGATTAATAATTTAATCATCTATTCTTTCAGTTGTCTGAATATATCAAATGGAAAATTAAAGGTCAAGTCCTAGTTCTGTTATTTGTTTTTAAACAATTTTACTTAATGTAATCTGTCAAGAACATTTATGTCTCTGGCAAGATTAGAATACTAGATAATTACAAGAGATTCTGCAAAAGGGTAAAATGTCTTGCCAAATTAAAATCTTAAAAGAGAACTTTTCCAGCTTTATTGAAGCATAATTAACTAGCAAAATTGTGAGATATTTAAAACGTGCATCATGATGATTTGATATATGTATTCATTGTGAAAAGACTCCCCACACTGAGATAATTAGTACATTCATCACATCACATGTTTACCTTTCAGCATCCAACAATCCTATTTCTTAAAATTCTCCCTTTGATTTTCATGGAACTTTTGGGCTTCCTCCCACTTCCTCCTTCAGCTGTGAGTATTGCAAGACCCCCAACTGAGGAGACCATCTTATCAGATATTCTCACTAATGACCACAGTGACCAATTTAGGGGTTTGGTGACTATAATTTAAGAGAATTAGGAGAATTTGGAACCAGAGAAGTGGAAGGTAAACAGTAAACCAGGAGACAGTAAAGCCATAGAAATTTCTATTGAAAAATTTTGAAACTCAGTTATTCAAAACTTAAATTACTAGAGAATAGGAATATAAAAACAATGGTTTTTTTTTTTGTTGTTGTTGTTTGTTTGTTAAAAAAAAGTCATCCCACCTTTATCTGAATATTTCCAGATTGTAATATGCAGAGTTCCTTCCACATTGTCATGGGTGGAAAAATGAATAGGGTATAGGAGTAGGGATAGGATGAGAAATGTATACAGATTATTAAAGAATGACAGGGAATAAAAGATAGGGTAGGACAGTATCAAAATAGCATTTGTAAATGCACTCTAGCATTTACATCATTAATAGGGAATGTTAAAGGAAAAATACTCATTTGAAGATTAAAAAAACCATTTTATTTCAGTGACTATTTAAAAGAAAAAGTAGACATGATGTCTTCAAATGTCTCTCCTCAACTGTTCTGTGTATTTATTTAGCAAGAAAAAGTAAGTTTTACATTTATTGCACCTAATGAGTGATAGGTTTTACAATTTGGCTGCAGGTTATAGTTTATCACACATAGGTTTCTACTAAATTATATTTATATGCTTACAACACAAAATATTCTCAAAGCAGTTGAGGTTAACACAGTCTACCAAATAAGTATTGATTTTCTATTGAGAGGCAATTACAATTGTAGATATTTGGAATTCAGAGGGGGATAGCTATAGTCTCAAAAATACAACCAAGATAACCTGAGAATTTTAACATAATGTGGTAAGATTAAGATAGCAGGGGGTAAAGTGAGCATTAGCAACACTTAATCTAGCCTAATGATTTGGGTATAAGGTACATTGATACAAAACTGTCAGATATATAAATATTAGCTAGCAAAAGCAAAGTGTAGGCGTTCAAGACAGGAATAGTATGAACATGTAACATTCCAGAGCATGTTACCTGAATATATTATAAGCAGTAGCCTGATTTACTGAAACATAACATATAAATCATAGGAGCAGAAACTGAAGAAGATAAATGCAAGTTTATGGAGAGATCTGCATGTCATTTTAATACCCTAAACTTTATAACTTTATAAGGTGTTAACGGAAGATAAAGCATTGGAGTAAAACAATTACAACAATTGGAGCATTGTTGTAAAATATACAACCTGAGTTGCATATTTTAAAGCATTCTTGCTACAAAGAAGAGGGGAGAAAGTTAGGAAAAGGATAGAAGTCAGGAGGCTCATACCCAGGGGTTAGACAATGCCTGATAGGGTTATACAGTAGAAATGTAAATATTAGAAAGACTCAAGACTAAATCAGATGGTAGGAGGAGTTAGCACTGTTTGGTGATGGATTAGGAGCAATTAATGCAAAGTGCAGGTTAACTCTCAGGTTTCTGGTGCATAGTAGTGCCATGCATAATTCAACAGTATAACAGGAGTAGAATAAGTTAAGGAGGAATAGAAAGAGAAGGATTTATTTGAACTTGTTAAGTTTAGGTACCAGTGGAACTTTTAGATGGAATTGTCTAGCAGGTCTTGGAATTCCCAAATAGGAAACCTAGCTGAGAATTCAAACTTGAAGATCTAGATTTGAGAATTATCACATTTAAATGTTACTGAAAAACATGAGAATGAAAACGAGTCCTCTGTTCACACAGAATTTATATGTGTCTCACACTTAACCATGCAGTTTATCCTTTGATTTCTTCCGTCTTTCACAGTCACACTTCATTTGAAAGGAATTTTATCCACTTGACAATGCTGTCACTGAGAAAGATGTCGCCATTTTGATTTATCCAGAGAAATGTAAACTACTCATTAGGAGCCACAGCTAACCATGGCTTCCAATTTTCTGTTCCAGAAATAGCCCTGCATATCTGTGTTTTTTCCAGTAAGGGCTCTATGACTTCTGTTACAAATAGTGATCTTTGGAGAGGGTACATCCAAGGGATATTCTCACCAATGGCCTGTAGTAAGTTGGCTGTATCATTTTCCCATGGCTACTGAAATAAGTTTCTAGAAAAACTGGTTGCTTAAAGTAGCATGATTTAATTATCCTTTACAGATCAGTAGTCTGAAATCATTTTACATGGACTAAAAGCAAAACGCTAACAGTTCCTTCTGGAGGTTCTAAGGGATGATTGCATCCTTATCTTTCTAGCTTCTATATTCCTTCTCTAATGACCACCTTCTTTCATCTTCAAAGCACATCATTCCAATTTCTGCTTCCATCATATCCATCTTTCTATTTTGTTTTGACTTTATTCTTTCCCTCTCTTAAATATATGTAAGTATATATATATTACATATATATAGAGAGAGAGATATGGGGGTAACTCTGGTTTACAACACTGTATATCATTCAGAAATATAGGATCCTACCTCTTCAGATATATGTTATCACATCACAGATCCACCAAGGCACACATAGCCCTCCACCACGTTGTGATTCCTCCCCCCATCCTCTTCACTCTCCTCCCTATGATAGCCTCAATTTCATAGCTAGAGTTTTAGGGTTGGTTTCTGATCTGGTATTTTTTGACTCTTCGTTTAGTTTCAATATTCCACATGAGTGAAATTATCTGGTATGTGATGTTCTCCTTCTGGCACAATCCTCTAAAATTCCATCTACATTGTTGTAAATGACAGAAGTTCAGCATTTTTTATACTTGAGTAGTATCCCATTGTGTGTTTACATGTGTGTGGGCTTGCACACATACACAAACACCATCTTCTTAATCCATCTGTCTTTGGGTGCTTAGGTTGCTTTCATAACTTGGCTATTGTAAATGTTTCTGCAATGAGGCTAGGGACATATATATTCTTTCATATTTGTCTTTCTATATTCTTTGCACAGTTCCTTACAACTGGAATTGCTGAATCATATGGTAGACCTAATTTTAATATTTTAAGAGATCTCTGTACTATTGTTTTCTGTAGGGGTTGAGCCAGTCTAGATTCTTACTAATAGAGTATGAGTGATTCTGTTTCTTCAAATCCTTACCAACACTTGTTTATGAGTTTCTCAAATGAGCTACTCTCATGAGGGTGAGTTGATATCTCATTCATTGTGACTTTAATCTGCATTTCCCTAAAGAAAAGTAACAATAAACATTTTTTCATGTGCCTATTGTGTGCCTGTATGTCTATTTAGTATTCCTGTCCATTTTTAATTGGAATTTTTGTTTTCTTTCATGGAGTTGTATGAGTTCTTTGTAGGTCTTAGTCATCAGCCCCTTGTCAGATTACAACATGTAAAGATGTTCTACTATTCAGTGGTGTATCTTTTTTTTTTTTAACAGTAGTTTGTTTTGCTGTACAGAAGCTTCTTACTTTGATATAGGCCCATTTCTTATTTTGCTTTTGTTTGACTTGTCTTAGAAGTTAAATATTCCCAAATATATCACAAAGGTCAATGCTGTGGAGTGTTTTGCCTGTTTTTTTTTTCTATATATTTTATGGTTTCAGGTCTCACATTTAATTCTTTCATCCATTAAGTGTTGAGTTAAATTTTGTACATCATGTGAAAAAATTGTCTAATTTTATTCCTTTGCTTGTTGCTTTCCATTTTTTTTCTGACACCATTTGCATGGATTAATTTTTGTATGTTGAACCATCCTTGTGTCCCTGGAATAAATCTACTTGGTCATGATGTATGATCCTTTTACTGCATTATTGAATTCTATCTGCTAAGATTTTATTGATGATTTTTTACATCCATATTCATTTGGGATATTGGTCTCTTTTCTTTTTCTCTAAAGTACTTGGTATTATGATAATGTTGGCCTCATAAAATGTGTCTCTGTAAATTCCCTCTTCCTCAACCTTTGGGAAGAATTTAAGATAATATGTGTTTATCTTTGAAGATTTGTGGAAGTCAGTAATGAAACTACTTGGTCCAGGCTTGTTTGTTTGTTTGTTTTGGGAGAGAGGAAACTTCTATTATCATCTTTCAATTGCCTTGCATTCAATTGATCTGTTTAGATTTTCTGTTTATTCCTGGCTCACTATTGGTTTAATTTTCTAAGTAATTGCCTTTTACTTCTGGGTTATTAAATTTGTTGACATAGAGATACACATCATCTCTTAGAACCCTCTGTATTTCTGAGATTTCTATAGTTAGTTGTCATCTTTGATTTCTGATTTTATTTACCAGTTTTACCCCTCTTTTTCTCTGTGAATCTAGCTTAACGTTTTCTAGCTTTTGTTTTTCAAAGAACTAGCTTTTGATTTTATTGCTCTTTTGAACTCTCTTTTTCTAGTTCTCTTTTGTTTATTTCTGCTTTAATTTGTATTATTTGCTTCCTTCTACTGGCTTTTGATTTATTTTGTTCTCCTTTTCTAGTTCTTTAAGGTTTGTTTAAATTCTTTCCTGTTCCTTCATGTACTCCTATATTGCTATATACTTTCCTCTTAGTACTGCTTTTGCTGCAATCCAAATTTCTGGTAGTTCATGTCTAATTTCACTTTTCTCCAGTATTTAAAAAAAATTGTTGTTAATCCAATAGTGACTTAATATTTTTGTGAATTTTCAATATTATAGTTTTTTATAGCTAATTTCTATATTAATACCATGTGGTCAGTTAATATTCCAATTTTCATGAATTTATTGGTACGTGTTTTGGAAACTAACATGTTCTTAGAAAATATTGTATGTGCACTGGAGAAAAATGTGTATTTTCAACATTTGTGGGATGTTTATCTTGTGAATGTTTAAACCCGGATGTTCTAATCCTCAGTCAAAGTTACTGTTTTCTTGTTAACTTTCTGACTGGTTGATCCATTCATTGATGAAAGCAAGGTATTGAAGTACCCTGCAACTATTTTATTATTGCTAATATCTTTTTCAGGATTATTAATTGTGATATTTTATATCTTTTGAGTTTATTTGATGCATATATATTAATGAATGCTTCATTTTTTCTGCTGTATTGGTTCCTCAACCATTATATAATGACTATTCTTTCTTTGTTACATGGTAACACTATCTTTGACCCAGTGCTCTTGTTTCTCTGCTATAAGGGCCCTGTGATTGCATCAGGTTTCAACAAAAGTAACCTTTCATTTTCAAAATGCTTAACTTAATCACATATGATATTGTCATGTAAGGTACCACTTAATGTTTTTATAGATTAGGACATCTTTCTGTCATTAATCAGCTACCACACTATTAGTATAGAAATGAACATAGCTGACTAGCACTGGCCTATGTAATATCACCAAATATAAATAAGGCAACTGGCAAACATATATAGTAAGATATTTAAATAGCATTCCTTAATTAAATACAAGTTCATGAACAATAGCAACAAAAGTGCTATCAGCTTTATTTTCATGCTATCACTGTGTCCATAATCACTCTAAGAATTATAAATTTCACAGCCAGTCAACTTAATTTATCTTTTATCTCTCTCTTTTTTTGACTTAAGCATCAAATTCTACTTTCTAGTAACTTCTTGATCTTTTTATTAGAAATTACCCATGCTCAATCATCGGTATTTTGGAAAGGATTGTACATTCAGGTGTCTGCCTTCCACTTTGGTAGTCAAGGAACCAAATGCTTCCTCTCCCTATCCTGGTAAACCAGGGAGATGTCTCACACTAAAATTTGACCAAATACTCTACCTGAGACTTTGAATTTTGGTTCAGTAATGTGAATGTGGTAGAAACAGTTGGCGATTTAGCTGTTGACTGCAGCACCAAGTGAAATGGCTTCTCTCTTTCCTGCTTCTAACTTTATAGTCTAGCCTCAAATTTTGTCTATATTCTTGACACCTTTCTAACTCTTCTTCAATTCTGAATACCTTCAAGATATTTTTAGTAAAGTATTTTCTTTCAAGTTTGCCAAGGTAAATTTCCATTGCTTACAATAAGGAAAATCCTAATAAGAGTAGTGTTATCTAGATATTACTGGTTTTGGGTTAAATGTACCATAAGAATTTTATAAGAAAATTGATTTTCCACTTCAAGTAATTTTACTCACTAAAGTCACCTCATTTACATTCGGGCTTGACAGTTATATGGGTATTTTTATTAATGTGACCTCATTAACAATTTTAGGTTTTAAACATTTTTACAAATCTCGAAAGGCAAGGTAATTTCCTGTTCAGGATTGTGAAAGCAGTTTTTCTTATGTCAGTGCTTTGATTTTCCATGACATCTTATTCAATGTGTAAGTAACCTATATAGTCACTCTTGAATTGGTTGGCATTACTTTTAGAGCTTTTTAAAGCATTGGTGATTGTACTATGAGGACAAGGATTTACCTACATTTTTTTTTGAGTGTTCAGTGGTTTAAAGATTTTTTTTCCTCTTTAATGGAAAATCACTCAGTAAAATTGTGGAAAAACGATTATTTATCTGAGTCATGTTTTTTATGGAAACTTTTTCACGTTGCTGCATTTTTAGAAGTGTTTTCTTTTAAAGGATTTTCTATTAATATTTATAATTAGATATCACACAAAGCAGATGCTTAATCTTATGATAAAATTTTATGGGTACAATTATATAAAGAAGATTATATACTTTTTAGCATAATGTTAGCTCTGTGAGTTGTAGAACAAAGGACATTGTCCATGAAGATGCCCTTTCTTTTTTGAGGGAAACAGGAAATCGGTGATTAACCAGGATTATTTGAACTATTATCATTAAGAACATTCATATTTAAGTGGGTAGCACAGATGCTCAAAACTACATAATTGACTTTTTTCTCTCTGTGACCCATATCTCAGTTCACCTCTTCACACCTTTTATCTCTGTTCTTACTTTGAAGCCATGTGAATTTTTCCTATTTTCAGAGCACAATAGAGAAATGGTCCTCACCCTTTGTTAATAAGCCTGGCTTCCAAATGCATTTGGGGTGGGGAGAGCAGAATTCCCTGAGTCAGAGGACTGGAGGAAAGGAAATCGTTTTAAAAAGACATTTATTACTGTTAGGCCAGTACTAACAGAAACCCATAGAATATATGTATATTTGTGACACCTAACCAACAAAACCTCAGTGGCGTTACTGAGACTCTAAGAAAGAATAGTTTGAAATCGATGGCGTTGCGCTTCAACGTTGGTCCTTGTGAGCCTCAGACTCGTTCTACTATCTGATCTCCCGAGTGCCTACTTCTTCAAAATTCTAAAGATCCTGAGGATGGAGAGCCAACCCTCTACCGGACAAACCGCTCCTGTGATAGAAACTATTTTAAGTCCTCGTGTTCCTCCCTCAAAATGACAAGGTTAGGAGGAAGGGCTGGCAGCAGCGGAGAGGCAGGTTTAATTCTCCGGAGACGCTGTGCGAAGAACTGACGGGCACGCCCACAAACGGGTGGCCGCCTCTCCTTCCGTCCCAGGAATGCGGGGCTTTCCCCTTGGACCGGTGTGAGTGCACTTGTCGCCCGCAGGCTGAGCAAGCAGAACCCGCAGGCCAGGAGCGCGTTGCGGGGAGCGCGGGGCGAGTCGCCGCGGCCTTGGCGCACGTGCCTGGGCTCGGGCCAGCGCTAGTGGCCGCGCCGTAGTAGCTGGAGCGGGTGGGAGCGGCTGGCTCCCGGCCGCGGCCGCCGCCCGCCCGCCGGCTCCGGTGGTTGGGCGGAGGAAGCGCGGGACTCCTCCTCCCCACCGTATTAACATGCACCCAGGGGCGGGTGACCAGCCCAGCCGCGCAGCCCCAGCCCGCCGCGTCCCGGCGCTCAGCCTCCGCGCCAGAGGCGAGCGCTGCGCCCCGGACGCCGCAATCCCGAGGACGCGGCCTCGCCGACACCTCCGGCCCGGGGAAACCGGCGTCTCCAGCGGCGGGAGCGGCCGCCGTGGCCTCGACTTCTCTCTCCAGTCCTTTCCGTCACCTCGCTGAAAGCCTGTCCCGGCGGCGGCCCCCCCGCCCCCCCTGATTCTCCGAGGCTCGTGGGACCGACGGACGGACGCAGAGACCCAGAGCCGGACTGCGAGCGGCGGCGAGGTAACCGCGCTCTGCGCCGCGGGTCGGGGCGCGCGCGGGTGGCGGTGGCGGCGGGAGCCCGGGCCGCCACTGCTGCGGTCGCGGCGTTCTGGGTGGCATCTGCCAGCCGCGCGGTCGCCGCTGCTCTCGCGGGCGCGGGGACGACAGGCTGGGTTCGCCCTCCTGCCCGCGCGCCCGCTTCCCTTTCCCCTCCCGCCGCCTGGGGCGCACTCCTGGTCCCCCAGAGCACCGGGTGATCACAGGGGCCGGTGCGCCCCTCGCGGGCCAGCGGTCCTCGCGGCTTGTCCCGAGAGTAGGCGAAGGAACGGATTTCTAATTGCGACAGGGTCCTGGAGGGGGAGGGGAGGACAACAACAGCCCCAGTCTTCGCGGGCCAAATTCACACCCCCCCACCCCCACCCCAGCCACCGGTGGTGCACCTTGCAAGGGAAGGAGGGGCTGCTCGCTGAGGGGGATTTCTCCACCGACTCCTGGGTTGTTTGCAAAGCAAGTTGTTGCACTTGCTTTTTATGTGACATGTTGGCGTTGATTGTATGAAGGAACCCTGTCCTGTGTGCGTGCGTGTGCGCGCGCGCGCATATGTGTGTGTGTGTGTGTGTGTGTGTCTGTGTGTGTGTGTGAGTGAGAGACAGACAGACAGAAACAGACCGCGGTATTGAGACTGAACAACAGGATCCGGGGGGAGGTCATCCCCCGCCGCTGGCCAGCGAGGCCAGTTCCCGGCATCGCACAGGGCCAGCGAAGAGACCCGGTATTCAACGAATGCAACTGCACGCCGAAAGCAGACAGGGACCTCTCCCGCTGACAGAGAAAGATAACAGATTGCACTTTCACGGAGGGTCTGCTGCAGCTGCGGGAGGGACCTAGGGGACTGCGCCGAGAAGATCCTGCTTTGAGGACTCGGGCTGCTGTGCTCTTCCCTGGGTGCCCTGGGGAGGCCGTGGGAAGGGGCGGCCCGCAGCTCCGGCACCCTGCGGGAGACTCGGAGTGCCTGTGCACCGGTGCCGCTCCCGCCCCCGGCTCCCCGCCAGCCTCCCTCCTGGCCGGTGGCGCTGCGGAATTTTCTGTCTGAGAAGCGGAGAACGTCAGAAGAGGAGAGGGTTTGAGGATGTAAGACTAACGGGACAGGGTGATGGGTGGGATGCTATATCTTTTATGCACTCAGGCGACACTGTTCACTTCTGACACGTTGAGCCTGGCTTCTGGCTCGGGTTCCTGAGCTCCCTGCGCATGCACGTGAAGTTATGGAATTACAATGATGAAAGACAGCTGATAAAAGTAACAAAGAGCTTTAGCTTTTTTAGTCTTCATGAATGGTTCCGTAGTGTGGTGATGGACCAGTCTGAACTGTAGTCAGGCCGTGGGAAGAGAAATGTTTACAACTAGTAAAGGGAATTAAGACCGACTGCTAACATCTTGCAAATTATTTTTATCAGCGAGGAGCTAACTGCTTTTTGAATGTTATTTATAGCACAGTTTCAGTTTCAGGAAGCAACTTTCCATTGGTCTGTGTCGTTTTGCATATATAGCAGTAGCTTTGATTCCAAATTGAACAGAAATAACTTGGTGGCAAGAGATGTTACAAAGTATCCTAATTTGCATACTGTCAGAAGGATGTTTCCTTGTTTTTAAATTTTAAAACGGAAATTCAAAGTCATGAAAATTGAGTATATGTGTAAAATGTGTATAAAATTAAAAGTTTAGGTTATAAAAGCTACCCTGAATTTAAAAAAATATTTTAGCATGAAACAAACTCTGTAGACATCTGGTGTCAGTAGCTTTATTGTTAGTTTCCTTTGGATTTATTAGCTCAGTTAAAGATGCTGAAGTCAAGTCACTACCTTGGATTGCTTCAGATCTAGATTGCCATGGCTTTTTTTTTTAAGTAAGCAAATCACAAGAAAATTATTTTATTTCCTCATACATTGTTATATTTCCGCATATAAAAATATAAGGAAATATAAGCATATTTACAAATATAGGATTTCATTTTCTCCTTCCCTCTATATATTTCTGTTAGAAATTTTATTCTAAGATTAGTATACCATAAAGTATTTTTTCTCTAATATTTTGAGCAACATAAGTATGTGGCTGGGATGAACTGAGAGAAGGATTCTTTTACAAGTTATGAGATAATTTTCTGACAAAACTCTTTAAACCATGAATGATGAAATGTGCTTTAGGTTGAATTAAAATATGTATGAGTTTTCCCAATGGGGACCTTTTATTATTTAGCATCTTTATTTTCTCCTTCCCCATATCCTTATACCAGGATTGAGATCATAATGAGGTATATCAGTGATTATTGAAAGCAAGACTTTCCTCTCAAAATTTTATGTAGCCTATTGTAGAGAGTCTAAACACAGTATTTTTAGATAGGGGTGCCTTTGTTCCAGATAGTTATTTTTTATTCTTTCTATTTTTATTGATTATGCACACACACGAACACATATACTATATGTATTTTGTACACATCGATGTATACCCCAAGGTTCTCCCACCACCATGTCCATATAGTCATTTTTTAAAATGTAAAAGCAAAGGCAGGAATAGAGGATCCTAAGTGTTTACAGACTACTCATTTAGTAGTGTGCAGCATCCTAGTAGTTTCTGTTACAACTTTGTTGAGGAGAGTGCCATATTTTTTGTTCAGCAACTTTTTCTATAAACAAAGATTCAGCGTCTGATTTTGATTTTACACAATGTTTCAAATTCAGAAAGAGTAGTAAAATATTCAATCTGACTCTACTTTTATAGTAACGTTTCTACTGTGGGCTCAAATTCACATTATAGTATCCTCCCTCATTCTCACAAATTGTTCCACACTTTATTATAGCTACTCTGCTCCATTCAGAGGGACAATCAACTAGAAGACTTTCATGAAGACTTCATCTTTGTAGAAGCCACCCTTGCCTCTCTTTGCTTAATTTAAGGATATGATGTAGTTATAAGTTATATTTTTCCTCTTTTTCCTTTAATAGTTATTTGCTGCTAAGCCAGCACCATAAAAGCAGGAAGGCTAAAGGACTTTAAAAAAAATCTAAGCACTTTTCTTCAAGCCTCACCTCCCACTCTTATCATCTATGCCTTATGTCTGTGGTGTGATACTCTCTTTGTACATTTTAATTTTAAAGAAACACAACCACAGGAAGGACCATTTCTAGCGTTTGAACAGTATTTGTGCTGCTGAGACACTGGGAGGTTGAGAAGCACCCACTTTTTAGGTGCTGTTCTTTTTATTTCTGGAAGATTCTAAGGCCTTGTAGTTCTACATAAATAAATGGACCATTTCAGTGGCCACTAAGTAATTCTTGTCTTTTTTCCCATTGTGTTATCTTGAGGAATTTTTAGCTTGATTCCTGTTTCTGTCCAATGTAGGTGACTTTTTCTAGATGTGAGGTCTGTTAATGGAATTGACAAAAGTGTTATGCCTAGAAAGATCTAAAAACATTCCTCTCCCATAGAGGGCTTACAACTAATTTCCAGTCATTCACTGTAATTTATTAAACAACCAACTAATAACCATTTGTATGAGAACCCAGCTCCTACCAACATACACCTATTTGACTTAAGCTAAATATGCTATCTGTACGTCTATAGGTGTATATATAATGCTCTTTATATATTTCATTGCTTCATGAAGGATTAAGGCATTTATATATACTGGCTACATGTATCGCAAACTTCCACTACTTCTTTTTCTGTAACCCTGCAACACACAAACCTGCAGAACCAATATATGGTTGAGAACAAGAAAAATGGTATTTGATTATGAGGAGTTGAAAAAGGCAAATGATGTCCCTTTAAGGATTTCTCTTCCTTATTCTTGGAATTGCAATGCAGTATTGATATTGCATATGAGTGGTGTTGAAACATCAATTTAATACCCTTCATTGTAGTCAGCTGTAAGAGCTGGGCAACTGGTGTATGGTGTAACCTCATTTCTTTATTGACTTAAGATTTTCTCTTGATGATTATACCCTGACAAATGATAACACATTTAGGAAAATCAGCTCTCACACAGGACATCTTCTGGATAGATTCTGTAGATTCTTGGGCCTTTTCTTGGGGACCTGAGGACCAATACATCTGGGGTACGAGTGCCACATTTAGGGTTGCTATGAACTCGATACCAATGTTCTAGTTCTAATATAAAGATGAATACGTACCTTCAGACTAGGATTAGCTCCAAATAAAGCAGTTCATATATTCACTTATCATAGCTTACTTATCTGTTGTCATTGGCAATTATCTTATGATCTCTCAAAGTTCTCTTTGTTAGGTTTGTAAGCAATACCCAAAAAGCAAGCTTTTTGTCTGTATATGAAGCCAAACACCAACACTGCATTCATTTGGACAGCCTCATTGCTCACTCTCACCAGGTTTTCTCAGTGTTCAGTAGTAGTTCAGTGTCCATTGAAACCATGGAGAATCAATTAGAAGATGAGGTTTGGGCTGGCATTTGCTTATCTCCCTAGCCTGTTCCTCTGAGTCTGCACCGGGAGGGCCCAGAGACATTTAAATGGCTCCCTCAGGCGGCTCGTGGGAAGGTCTCTCTCTGGGCGCATTTCCAGCTTTGCAGCTTTTCTCCAGGATGTGCTTTTGGCTAATTTGAAAACATCTGCTAGAGTAACTTCTCTTTTAATTGTACTACTAGAGACCATTTATGAGTAGATGATAGGAGCACTGGCATTAACCCTCACTCTCACCTCACAATGAGACACGCTTTCCCTGGAGATCTTTTTTTTCCCTTGGTTTCAATTTCAATGAGAACTCAGTGTGAAGTCTATTTCTGGACTAGAAATTTCCTTACTAGCTATCATGGAGGTTTCGTTACAAACCACTTGCTGCACTTGCAGAGGAACATGGTATTTTGATCTTGTCACAGATTGCAAACAACTATTCTTTGATGTGATTCCACATACTACGCTAGCAAAAAGGCAAGGCACAGTTATTCCCTTCAAAACTTTTCCTTTTCCTTTATTTATTTATTTTTGAGACTGGGCTATTTTTGCCCGTGGAACTGCAGGCTCACATTGCCTTGGGTACCGTAGACTCAAGGAATCACTAGCCTCAGCTTCCCAGGTACCTGGGATTACAGGCGTACACCATCATGTCCAGCTATTTTTTTGGAACTAAGTTTTGCTATGTTGCCCCGGGTATGGGATTCGAACCGTGATCCCCAGTTCCAGTTGTGCTCCATAGGCTGGTGCTTACAGGCACACACCACTGTGCCAGACATGAATCCAGAAGGCAAAGTAACCTTTTTACTCCTCAGACAGGAATGAGCTCTCCCTTTTAGAGCTGGGAAAGAGCCACAGAGAAACCTGGAAGTAGATACACAATTAGAAGTCTATTGTGCCAACCCTCGCCCTTCTGATGAGACTCACTTGGGATAATGCTATCCGTGAAGCTGGATGATGTCTTTTTCTGGAACTCTCTTTCTTACATATCGTCTTTCCTAAAGCTCAGATGAAAAGTCACTGAATCAGTGATGCTCTCCAGGTGAATGCTGTTTTGATGCTTTGCTTTATGCATTTTTTTTTTCATGGTCACAGTAAATAATGATGTGTTGACTTTTGAAGTTATGGGATATGATTATCTTTCCCACAGAACTGTGCTTTCTAAGAGTGCAAGAACTGAACAGAGCATATTTACCAGTGCCTAGAACAGTGCCTGGCACTGTGTTCTTGTTAAATATTGGTTGAGTGAATGAATAAATAAAGGACTCAATGTAAATTTCTGTTCCAACTATTTAAGAACCACCACCCTGAGCGCAGTGTCTTATGGATTTTGCCTGGCCCTCCTATCAACCTCTTAGTCCTCATTCTTGACCATAAGTTTACTCTGATAATACCTGACAAACCTGGGACTGATCCCAGGTTGACTAACATGTGATGGTTTAAGTTGTGCTGCATTTTCTGATTAGGAATCTGCAGTTGATTGGTGGGCAGAGGGAAATTCTTAAATAACATAGGGCTAAAAAAAAAAAAACCCATCCCATTTTCTGTCTTCTTCATACTAAAAAACAAAAAGTCAATATTAATAGAGCAACTCCCTAGTCCCCACCTTGCATACATACTTGTCTGCATTTTGAGTTTATTTTCACCTTTCAAGGCTGAACACAAGTTCCTTTCAGACCCTTCAAGCCATAGAATTGAACAGTCCTTCCTATGCCTTTTATAAATCAGATCCATATTTAAATCCTACTTTTGTATTTCATTTTCTATTTATATGTAGCAAATATTTATTAAGGATTCCTTACAGAATAACTCTAAGTGCGCAAATGTTTGGCACCAGTAACATGAATTTGATTCATGAATCAAGATGAGTTTGATTGAGAGTAATGAAAAATGTGTAAGGTTTTAATGATGGTAAAGAATATTTAGAGTTGATAGGATAGGAATATTGGAGAATTTTTAATAGATAGTGACATGAAGGAGTGACCTTTTGAACTGGTAGAAATATATCAGTCCAGTACCAACTCGGAGCATTAAAAAGCATTATGGGATTGTTATCCTAATTGAGGCATAGATTCTGAGTTCTAGTTTTGGAAAATAAGAATGGGGAAAAAAACATGATTTTCTTTGGAAATATTTTGCATTTTTCCCCAAGTAATGTTTGACTCTTTTTCACCCTGTACATGTATCACAAATTATTTTCAGTTCTTAGTGATTAAAAAATATTTTGAACATAACACCAAAACTTTAATAAACACCTATGAAGGCACACCTCCCAGAATATGAGATAAGCCATTGCTTATACTGTCTATATTTCCAAAACTCTCTTTCCAAGCATCTCTGTCCAGCCTTATGATGTTTACTGAATTTTATCTTTATCACTTTTCTCATTCCCTTATACTTAACTGTGTGCATGTATATACTTTCAGAATATAGCCTGGTTTTCCTGTTTTTAAGCTGTTTAAATAGTAATATACCACTGGTATCATCTTTAATTAGTATTTTGTAAGTATATATAGAACCTATTTATTTGTTCATATGCTGTATATCGTGACTAATGTATTGTCAGTCTTTTGATGTGCCAGCGATGCTGCCATAAACATTCATGAACACAACTTTTGTGCTAAAAATGGAAACTTTCCTTAGGGTGTTTTCTTAGGAGTGGAATTGTAAATGGGTGGGTTTTGTTATCTTCATGTTTAGTAGCAATGCCAGATTCACAAAAGGGTTGTTCTTATTTATTCCCAGCAGTTAGCTATGAGAGACCCTATTGTTCCGTATTCTAAGCAATATGCTCTGTATTTCATCTATCACACCGAAGTGATAGCTCCTTGTAGTTTTAAAGTGTTGTTCTCTGATTGGTGGTCAGTTATGGCTATCCATGATTTTCTTCTCTTGATTAGCGTCCATATTTCTATGGAATACTTCTTCATGTTGTCCATGGTCCTACTGTTTTTGTTTTTAAAGCAAAACTCATGGATGTGTAAGTTATTTGTATGAGAATTTATTCTATAGTTGCATATCAGTGACCTCTTCCCAACTGGTAGCTTATCTTTCCTTTCTATCATGTTTTTTGGGTGAAAAAAACTTAAAAAATTTAAAGTAGATACAGTTTTATTCTATTTATGGTACAGACATCTTGTTTAAGAAATGTCCAATTTTCTTGGGATAAAGTATTATCTTTTCATATCTCATAAACATTAAAATGTTACTGTCATGTTTAGATCTCAAAAACTTTATCAATGGTTATTTCATAAAACCTTTAATTGCATTCCAAATTTAGGCAAAAATGCATAACTTCTTTTTCTTAATTTCTTCCTTGTTCTATGAGAGTGAGGAGTAGTTCTACTGTATAAATTCTGCTGCTACTGCTGTTCAACTCTAAAACTTCATTATTTTTTGCCTGGAATCACAGAAGTCTTTTAATAGAACTTCTTGCCTGCAGGGTCTCCTTCTGATTAAACTTGCATGTAGATTGACTTTTGTAAAAAGCTGTCAAAGTCATGGTGAGACTCCTTAAACTTTGTCCTTGAGACTGGGGGTAAGTAATCACATTCATTTTCTGTCCCCTGCCCCCAAATCTGAGCTCATTCCTGGTCAGCGGTTGTCCTGTGTGTGGGTGAATGCTGCAGGCACAGCTGCCTCCCAGCTCTCTTGACTCTGTTGCTTAATTAGTCCCTTACTTCAGCCTCTCTCCACCCTGACCGCCCTTGCTTGTCAGGACTGTGCTATTCTGGCCATCCTTTTCCTCTTCCACTGTTTTTTTCTCTTCAAGTATTTAAACACAGTTGATTTGATGCTTGCTAAGGACAGATTCTCCTAAGATTCAGACAAGGGGAATCAGGGATTTTCTTTCCTCTCAGTGTCCTCTTATCAGTGTGATTTTACCTCCAACCATTTTTAAGAAAGGTTGACAGCATTTTCATTCCTGCAAAAGCCCAGTCAAATCTCACCTTTCCTAGGAAGTCCTCCTTTTACTGCTAAAAGACGTCCAGCCAGGCTAAACTCTCCTTTGAATTCCAGTTGCATTTTTCTGAATCCTCTACATTATGTTTTACATAATTAAACATTTTATGTGAATTCCTCAAGATTTTAAATTCCTTTAAGTGATGAATTGACTTTTGTACTTTGGCATCTCTGCTAGGCTGAAGCTGACAGACCAGCAATGTGGGTTTTCAATGCATGCAACTGCCGTCTTGATTAGTTATTGCACATAGCCTGGGATGGTGGTGATTTGTAGCATGAAGACATTGGCATAATGGCATTACTGCAACATAGATAGAGTTGTATACACAGCTGATTTGTAATGAGAACAACTGAATTTTACTTTGGTTACATTGGTTTTTTGAGATGATTTTGGATATATCCTATCAGCAGCTTGGAAAAATATGAAACCTGAGTTTTATGAAATCATAAAAATTGAAGTATTGATTAGGGAGTTACTTGCTAGAAGAATCTGTAGATTCATGATGCTAGCAACTGTTTCTGTATTCTAGATGGGAATTTTAGTTCTGCCACTGCTCCCTACCTCCCAATCCAGTTCTCCTGTCCTTAGCCATTTAGCTAGATGGATGACTTTGGGCAAATAAATTAATATTTCTCAGCCCAGTTTTGTCATCTGAAAAATGTAGCTAATTTGATTGACATATAGAGTTTTGTCATCTGAAAAATGTAGCTAATTTGATTGACATATAGAATTTTTGAAAGGATTAAATGAGTCAACTTATAGAAAGTATTTAATTCAATGGTGGGCTCATGGCAGGCAATTAATAAGTGCTATTAATAAACAATTTACCTATATTAATTAATCAATCAAAGTAACTCCACGTAAAGAATTTAAAATTTAATTGTCTAGGTATGAAATATTTTTCTTCTGTCAGAAACTCCAAGATCTTCTGTTTCATATTCTTTTATTAACTGATGACAGTGAGAGTAATTCACAGATCAACTTCACTAGTAGCTTATATTTATTGAGCACCCTAGTCCTTGTGCTTTTGCAAGATAAAACTTTTAGAATTGCTTGGAGAATCTGTGTGGCATCTACCGGAAAAGAATTTCCTACAATCTAGTTTTCTCTGATATCCTATCATGTTCTGTGAGGAGATTATAAAAGAAATCAAGTCACCACTTTGTTCCCAAGGAAGATCTTACTGTGAAACAATTTTGTACACCTAAAGAAACATTTAAAATGTGAATTGCAATTAATCTGCTGGACATACTTTTCAAGAGATAGATAAAAAAAATAAAAAGGCTAATCAGAAAGAGGCAGTTAGAAGCATAATGTACTGTACCAGTAAGCATCAGAAGCATCCTTACTCATTTTTAATTTAATTTTTTAAATTCAGTGATATATTACTTTTTTAACATACTCTTTTTTAATTTCAGTGACATATTACTGTTTTACTGACTATTTAATATTTTAACAGTATAGGGTTTCTCCATTCAGGTGTGGTTACAATGGCTATTCCCCCTCCAGATCATCTTAGCCCTTTATTGTGGCTTTACCAGCTTTGTTCCTGTTCTTCTTCTTTCCCAACCCCTCCCTCCCTCAATTCCTCAGATCTAGAATCAGTTTTTAAATGTTGGTTTTGCTGTATGTCTCTGTCTCACCCAATGATCGGTCTCTTTTTAGTTCACATATAAGTGAGATAATCCAGCATGTATCTTTTCCTCTTGGTTTACTGCAATGAGTATAACTCCTTCCAGCTTGATCCATGTTACTGCAAATGTCATGAGTTTTATCTTTTTGTTTGTTGTGTAGTCATTTATTGCGCATATATACCCATAGTGACTCACTTGCCTATTTTGGAACTCTTAGCCTGTCTCCATCCATATCTTGACTATTGCAAATAGTGCTGCTTTCAACTTAGGAGTGCAGGTTTCCTTTTGAATTAGTGTTTTGTGTCCTTTGGTCAGATTCCCTAGGCCGGGAATTATTGGATTACATGGACTCATTTTAAGTTTTTTCAGCAATTTCTACACTTCTTTCTATAGGGCCTGGGCTAATCTACATGCCCACCCACAATATAAGATAGTTTCTTTTTCCCCACGTGCTTGCCTTTACTTGTTCTTTCTGGGTCTTATTGTTGTGAGGTAGTATCTCATTGTGATCTTAATTTGAATTTCCTTAATGATAAGTGATGATGAACAGTTTTCCATGTTCCTGTTCATCATCTGTTTCTCTTCTTTGGAGATGAACCTGTTTAGAAACTCTGCCATTTTATGAGTAGGTTATGTATTTTCTTTGTTAAGTTGTATGAAGTTTTTGTAGATCTTTGCTATCAGTTTCTTATTAAATGTATAGTAAGCAAATATTTTCTGCCATTCAGTTCAGTGTCTCTTTGCTTTGGATACTGTCACTTTTACTGTCCAGAAGCTTTGAGTTTGATGTAGTTCCATTTGTATATATTCTTTATTCACTTGATGCTTAATAAAAAAAAATATATATATATACATATACATATTTATATTTTTGCTGAACCCACAAATATTTCTGACTTAATGTTATGGTATGTTTTACCTATGTTTTCTCCTATGAATTTTAAGTTTTACATCCAAGATTTTTATCCATTTGGTTTTAATATATAGTGTGAGACTGTGGTCTAATTTCCTTATTTTGCATGTTCAGTTTACAGTCCGGTTTACTAATACCATTTATTGAAGAGACTTCTCTGTCTCAGTGTATGTTCTTTGCTCCTTTGTCATAGATTAGTTGTCTGTGTATGCGTGATTTTATTTCTGGACTCTGTTCCTTCTCATATATATGCATGTCTATTTTTGTTCCAAAACAATGTCTTTTTAGTTATTACAACTTTATAGTATCATTTAAAGTCTGAAAGTGTGATACCTTTCCCCCCTTTTTTGGTCAGGAGAGTTTTGGCTACTCAGAAATTCAAATTCGATAAGAATTTCAGTAATATTTTTTCCATTTCTTTGAAAAATGCCATTAAAATTTTTATAGGGCTTACATTGAATCTTTAAATTGCTTTGGGAAGGATGGCAATTTTGAAAAGCTTGTTTCTTGCAACCCATGAGCAGGGAATATCTTCCCATTTTTGTGTCTTCTTTTTCTTTAGCAATGTTATATAGTTTTCTTTGTATAGGATATTCATATCTTTTGTTAGGTTGATTCCTGGATATTTAATTTTTGCAGGCAATAATTTTATATGGGATAGTTTTCTTGATTTCATTTTTTTAACGTTAAATAATTTATATGTATAATATATATATTTCACATCTTTGTATTCTCCGGGATTCATCCAAAACCTCCCCTCCCTGACTGTTCCTCTTTAATTCATCCCTCCCCCTCCAAGTTGTGCACTTCAGTTTGGTTGTTAGCTTGTTTTGACTTTTCCTCCTGGCCTTTTGTTTGTTTTTCCTATGTCTCATATATTAGTGAACACATTTGTTTCTGTCTTTTCCTTTTTGACTTGTTTCTGCTAAGATGAGTTCTTCCAATTACATCCATGCTATCTCAAAATCATCCAATTTGTCGTTTTTAATTGATGAGTAATATTCCATTGTGTATATATACCACATCTTTCTTACCCATTTGTCTGCTTGGGTCCATTTGTGTTGTTTCCATGTACTTGCAATTATAAATAGGTCACAATAAACATCCGACTACAGCTGTCCCTTTGTATAAGTATTGAGGTCTCTTTTGGGTAGATTCCTAGAAGAGTGATTGCTGAGTCAAAGGGTAGTTCCATTTTCATTAGTTTGAGGGTCCTCCACACTGCTTACCATAGTGACTGGACCAGTCTGCATTCTCACCAGCAGTGTAAGAGTGTTCCTTTTTCTTTGCATCCATGCCAGCATGTGTTGTCCATTTTTTTCTTTTTCTTTTTTTGATGTGAATCATTTTTACTGGTGTAAGGTGATACCTCATTGTGATTTTGATTTGCATTTCCTTGATTGCTAGTCATGTTGAGCAATTTCTCATGTGCCTCTTGGCCATTTGTATTTCCTCTTTGGAGAAGTGTCTTTTAGTTCTCCCCACTTTTTGACTGTGCTGTTTGTTTTGTTTTTGCTTAGTTATGTGAGTTCCTTGTGGATCTTAGATAATAAATTCTTAACACTTTTGTGGTGGGCAAAACTTTTTTTGTCTCTTTTGCTGTGCAGAAGCTTTTTAGTTTACTGTAGTCCTAGCTGTTTATGTTTTCCTTCATTTTTTTGCCATGTGTAGATGTGTCCAGAGAGGAATTTCTTAAGTGTAATTCATGGAGGGTTTTGCCCAACTTTTCCTCTATGTATTTTATGGTTTCAGGTCTTACATTCAAGTCTTTTATATGTTTTGAGTTGGTTTTTGTACAAGGTGTGAGGGAATTGTCTTTGTCCATTTTTTGCATGTTTTGATCCAGTTTTCCCAACAACATTTATTGAAAAGGCTGTCGTTCCAATGTAAGTTTTTCACTTCTTTGTCAACAATTTATTGACTATAAATGTCTGGGTTTATTTCAGGGCACTCAATTCTGTTCCATTGGTGTGATGACCTCTTTTTGTACCAATACCAAGCTGTTTTAATTACTATTTCTTTGTAGTATAATTTGTAGTCTGGAATAGAGACCTCCATTTTCTCTTTTTTTGGCAGGAACCTTTTTGATATTTGAGGGTTTTTGTTATTCCATACGAATCCAGTTATTTTTGTTCTCTCTTTTAAAAATGTCATTGGAAATTTTATAGGTATTGCATTGAATCAGTAGATTGCTTTTTGTAGGGTGGCCATTTTGATGATGCTAATTCTTCCAATCCATGAGCAGGGGATATCTTTCCATTTCCTTATATCTTTTATTGTCTCTTTTAGCAGTATTTTAAAGTTTTTTTGTGTAGTTTTTTCAGGTGTTTTGTTAGGTTTATTCCCAGGTATTTCATTTTTTCAGTGCAATGACAAATAGATTTTTTTTTCAATTTCTTCTTCTGCTTGACTTTTTGTGTATAGGAAAGCTACTGACTCCTGTGTGTTGATTTTATAACTGGCCATCTACCAAACTGGTTTATTTTTTCAAGTAGTTTTTTGTAGATATTTGGGAGTTCTTTACAGAAAATCATATCATCTGCATATAGTGATAGCTTCAATTCTTCTTTGTCTATTTGTAACCCCTTTATGTCTTTCTCTTGCCTTATTTCCCTACCTAGAATTCCCAGTACCATGTTAAAAAGTAGTGGAGAGAGTGGGCATCCTTGCCTGGTTCCTGATCTTAATTGAAATGATTTTAGTTTTTCCCCATTTAGGATGATGTTTGCTGTAGGTTTGTCATAGATCACTCTTATTATGTTGAAGTTATGTTCCTTTTATCCCCAATTTTTCAAGAACTTTTATCATGAACAGGTTTTGGACTTTATCAAATGCTTCCTCTGAATCTATTGATATGATCATGTGGTTTTGGTTTTCTCCTTGTTGATGTGGTGAGTTACGGTAATTCATTTCCAGATGTTGAACTATCCCTCTGCCCCTGGGATAAATGGCACTTGGTCATGATGAATAATGCTTAAAAAGCATCATTTGATTTGATTTGCCAGGATTTTGTTTAAAATTTTTGCATCTGTGTTCTTTAGGGAAATTGTTCTATAGTTTCTTACTTGGTGGTGTCTTTATTTGGATTTGGTATAAGTGTTATGTTTGCTTTGTAGAAGGTGTTTGGCAGTTTTCCTTCTTTCTCAATTTTTTGGGAAAAGTTTTAGTAATGCAGATGTTATTTCATCTTTGAATGTGCAGTAGAATTTGTTTGTAGAGCTGTTTGGTACTGACTCTTGTTTTTCGGGAGAGTTTTGATGACTACTTAAATTTCTCAGATTGTGATTGGTTTGTTTAAGTTCTCTGTTTCTTCTTTATTCAGTTTTGGGTAGCTGTATCTTTCTAAGAATCTGTCCATCTCATACTGATTGTTGTATTTGTTTGTGTATAGATGTTCATCATAATCTCTGATTATCTTTTGGATTTCTCTTGTGTCCATTGTAATTTCTTCTCTTTTATTTGTGATCCTGTTTACTTGAGTGTTCTCTCTTTTTTTCTTTGTGAACCTTGCTAGAGGTTTATCAATTTTATTTATTTATTCAAAGAACCAACTTTTGGATTTATTGATCTTCTGGATTGTCTTTTTTATTTCTACATTAGTAATTTCCTCTTTAATGTTTAATATTTCTTATCTTTTGTTGGGTTTTAGGATATTTTTGTTGCTGCTTTTCTAGTTCCTCTAGTGGGGAGACTATGTTATTTCTATGATTTGTTTCTTGCTTTTTGATATAAGCCTGCATTGCTATGGACCTTCCTTCTAAGACTGCTTTTGCTGAGTCCCATACATTTCAGAATGTTGTGTTCTTTGTCATTTGTTTCAAAGTAAGTTTTAATTATTTCTTTGACTTCCTCAATTACCCAGTAGTTGTTCAGTAGTGTGTTGTTCAGTCTCCATGTATTGTACACTCCTCTTGCTCTCCTTTCATTGTTGATATCTAGTTTGATGCTTTTATGATCAGAGAAAAAAGTTGGTATTATTTTAATGTTTGTGTGTTTATTCAAAATTTCCTGTGGCCTAGTATGTGATCAGTTTTAGAGAAAGATCCACGTACATTTGAAAAGAAGGTATATTCTTTTCTTTGGGGGGTGCAGTGTCCTGTAGATATCTATTAGGTCCATTTGGTCTTGGTCTTCCTTTAAAGATTTTGTGTCCTTGAGTAGCTTTCTGTTTTGTTGATATGCACTTTGGTGAGAGTGGAGTGTTAAAGTCTTCTACTATGTATGTTTTCACCAATATTTGTTTTTAGTTCTGTTATTAGCTGTCATGTGAATCTTGGTGCTATCTCATTTGGTGATCATATGTTGATAATTGTTAGGTCTTTTTGGTGGATTGATCCCTGAAACATTAGGTAGTGACCTTATTTATACTTTGTCACATTTTTTATTTTGAAATCTCCTTTTCTGCTCTAAGAATAGCTATCCCTGCCTTTTTTAGGGGGTCTATTTTCTTATAGGATTGTTTTCCATACTTTTACCTTCATTCTATGCTTTTCTTTAGGGAACAGATGTGTTTCCTGGAAGCAGCAGAATGTTGGGTTCTGTCTTTTGATCCAGTTCACAACTCTGTGTCTTTTGATTGATGAGTTTAGACCATTGATATTTAGAGTGATTATTGATGTATGAGGTTCTAACGTTGGTTTTGTGGTTGTTATTTTGAGGTTCTGATTTGATTTCTTGTTTTGTTATATGTATTCTTCTGAGGGCTTTGGTTGTAAGGCTTCTTGCAAGATTTCTTGGAGTGGGGTTTGGTGGTAGCAAATTTCTGAGGTTTTTATCTCTCTGAGAAGGTTCTATATTTTCCTTCATAAAAGGACAGTTTTGCAGGATAAATGTTCTTGGCTGGCACTTTTTGTCTTGGAATTTTTTGAATATATGGTTCCATTCTCTCCTTGTTTGGAGTGTCTTCACTTCAGAGAGGAGACCTCAGATTTCTCTGGGGTCAACCTAATGGGTTTTCATTTGTAGGTTATGTGTTTCCTCTCTTTAGTCATTCTCATTATTTCCTTTTTATCTTGAACTCTTGGAAGTTTACAATGATATGTCTTGCTGTAGTTTCCTTTCATTAAAGTAGTTTGGTATCCTTTTTGCTTTCTGTATGTCTATTTTCATTTCTTTCTTCTGATTTGGGAAATTCTCCATTATTGCATTAAAAAGCCTGTCAGTTCCTATGTCTTTCTCTTCTTCTTTTGGGATTCAAATTACTCTAATATCTCCTTTCTTTAAGATATTGACAGATCTCTGATTTTTTTTCTCCAGTCTCTTACTTGGTTTTTCTCTATCTTTTTCTTTCTTTGTCCTCAGTTTTCTTGATTTCTTACTCTTCTGATTGTTTGCATATAGAAAAGCAACTAATTTATGTGTATTGATTTTGTAACATGCCACTTTACTGAATTGGTTTGTTTTTTAAGTAAGTTTTTCCATTGACATTTTAAATTTGTTTATATTGTCATGATATCTGCAAATAATGATTAACAACTTTATATTTTCTTTCCGAGTATTGATTTATTTTATTTTTCTCTGGCCTAATTGCCCTAGCTAGGACTTCCTTACTATGTTGTATAAAATGGAGAATGTAGACATCCTTATCTTGTATTGAATCTTAGTAGACATTCAGTTTTTCACCATTAAGAATGATGTTAATTGTAGTATTGTCTAATATGGTTTTTATTATGCTAAAATATGTAGTAGCTATTCCTCCTGATAGCTGTGGGATTGTGGGACCTGCTGAAGTTGCTCAGTCAGTAGGTGGGATTTCTGTAGGTTGTATGAATGCACATCTGGGTGAGTGCAGGTGTTGAGCATCTCTTGACAGTCACTGTGCACCTGGAGTCACTGGGAGGTGGGTATACGTAGCTCCTGATTACATCTACTTTCTCCATTCTCTAAATCTTGACCTCTGCCTCTGAGCCAGGAGTCTGCACTAAGCTACTAAGCTATAGTTACTATTGGGTTAAATAGGTGAAAACCAGCACAAGACAGAATGAGAGTTTAATTGATTTGTTAGATGGGAAATTCATTTTTTCAATTAAGTGAAAGTCTAGACATTTATATCTTATTTTGATTTAATCTATTATAGTAAGACAATTTTTAGATCTTTGTGATTTAGGTTTAGAACAAAATATAAGACCCTTTTTAATAATAACAATTATTCTTTTTTTCCATGTATTTACTTTCTAACTGCATATTTTTTTTAGTATTTTATGGAATTTCATATGCATTGCTATACTCAACATGTATTTATTTATACTATATCAAATTCACTGCTAAAAGTCTAACTTGAATATAGGAAGAAAAATCTACTATAATTGAGTTTTCCAAATGATGTTCTGTATTATGAACCAAGATGTATAGGATTATAATTCCTATGTCAAGAAGTTAGGAATTAGAGGTAGAAACTTATTCTATTATACTTCGGTGGTTTTTGCCAGATATTTTTTCCTTCTGGATTCCGGATCCTGAAGATGCCCACTGTTGGATGATGGAAATTACCAATTCATTCATTTGTTCATTCGTTGATTCAGCAAACAACTGTTCATTGAATAGCTGGATCTTCATATCTGGCACTCTTCAAGGTGTTTGGAATTCAGTCTTCAAGAAAAACAAAGACAAAAGTTACAGTCATTTTCTTGTGCAGTTCAAGTGGGAAGAAACAGATAAACACTGAGCATAGTACTTCTTTTAGAATGTTAGAAAGCAATAGCAGCTATGAAAATAGAACAAGATAAGAGGGAATGTTGAAGAGTTCTTCTTTGATCGATTTCTGATATAGAAGGAAAGTAACTCTTTTAAATATTCTAGCTTTCCCTAGACATGTTCTAGCTTTATGATAAAGCTCTAGGGGGTCATTACTGTTTCTTTTATCCTTTCTACTGTAACAGCAGTATGCATACTCCTCACATAGATCTACTATATTGCATTATAACAACTTGTTTTTTTATTCTATGAGCAGAACATATTTCCTAGTCTAAACTTGTATCTCTGTAATAATAATGCTATTAATGATTACTGAATGCTTATTTTGTAGTAAGTAAATTATCCCAGACCTATGTAGAAACTGATATTAAACTTTACAGAATATATTTTCAAACAGCAGAAGAGCACAGATGGAGCTGACAGTTGAATGGAGTCTGTTAACAATATTCCCCTTGTGCCTAACCTGATGCCTGATATTTGATTGGATCTCAGAAATGTAGAATGAGATGGAAATCAAATAAGTTACAGAATTGCAAAACTGTTGACTCTCAGAAATGCAGCTATACTTCTCTACAAGAGATATTATATTCTTCTCATTTCATTTTAACTTCACAGCCAACCTGGTCTATTTGGGAATTCTTGAAGTGTCACTTCTTTTATTTTCTTTTCATTCCTTCTTTCTGTTTATGTATATCTCATATTTTTAGAATACAATAGAAATTGAATTACTTCTGCTCAACTCACAGTCATCTAGTTTGTAGGGGAAGCTACTCTTTTTTCTAATTCCTTTATATTTAGGAATCACCATGAGTGCTGTTTTTGTGTTTTACCTTAAATTTTACTGGTGTCTGTTTCAGTGGGTTCTTTGAGGATGCAAGACACTTTGAAGGCATTGAGAACTAAGTGCATAGAAAGGTTGTGTTTGGCTTGTCTCCTTGCTTTACACCTGCCTCATCCCACTTGTCAGAGGAATGTTGTGTGACAGAGGTGAGTCTCTGTGGAGCCTGCTAGAGTTGTGGCCATCTGCTTGTTCTGAAGAAAATCAGTCACTTCTTTCCAGGAAAGGATCTGTTGACTGCAAGAGATGCCTCAGCTATCTGCTTCCATTGCATAATCTATTTGAAAAGACAAATGAATGCATTCTACTAAGTAATGCAGTATAAACACAGATGAAATATGCAATAAGGACATAATCTAGAGAACAAAGTTAACAAACCCAACATACCTTTTGGAAGGGCCAGATAAAAACTTTATCTGGCAAGGGTAACAGATATTAGATCAACCTCCTAAGATATCCATGGACAAAACTGCTCATTGCCATTAGAATTACTTTGTAATTCAGCCTGATGGAATTAAAATTTTCAATCTAATTAAATAGTCATTGGTAAATCACCATTTGTTCTATTCTTAATTCACAGGCAAAGTAATTCAATTGGCCTACAATTACTAGAAAGCTATAGTTTTCTCTTGACTTTAATTTAGAAGGAAAGGGAATGTTGACTATATAAGTATCCCCACTTCTGATAAATAAATATTGGCACAAGGTGTTTGTCTCTTGTAAACTAAGAGGAGCAAAGGTGAAAATGGAGATATATAGAACCAATAGATTAGTAAGTGCTTTTATAAAAGTCCTTGAAATCACCATAGGTCACAAGTGCATTTTATAAGTGAAATATCATGAAGCCTTCCCATGTTTCTACATAGATTATTTTAATGCTTTTATTTTTTGAATTGTTTTATGTTACCTATGCAAAGTATATTTTAATATTTAATTGACTTAGTGAACTAGTGCCAGCCAGGTAGTAGAATAGAAAGGAAACATATGACTGAAACTGACTATTTTTCAGTCTACAAGTGCCTTGCAAGGAAATTAAAATTCAATAATCAATTTATTTGTATTAGACATGTTCTTAAAATGTATTTTTATGTATGTATATGAAGTGTACATAAATAAAAAATATTTTTTAAAGAAATTCTGTAATTGAAATTGTAGTTCACATCACACAGTCATGTTTAGGTAGAAGAATATAAGATATTTTTGTCCCATTTTTGGAGTTTTGTCCCTTTCTTTGCTCCAACTTCTATTTTTGTGACTCTACTTCTTAATGTCACTCATGAGCGTAATTTGTAAAATAGTTAAGACTGTTTCTATTAATCTCTTTCTTAGTTTCTGCCCAACAGATTCCTAATAAATATTTGTCAAATATTGGTTCTTAATAAATATTTGTACAAAGAATGAACATGAGGTTATAGAATTCTTACTTACAATTCTTGCTTATAACAATAAGGCTTATTAAAATACACTTATTTCACGTATTTACCAAGTAAACAAACTAAGATCATAAGTCATTAGTTGACCAGTTATTTAATAATTCTGAAAAATGCAAAATGGTCAAGGACATTATCTCTGCATTTAAGTATCTCATTTAGCTCATATGTTACAAGGAACTGATTGTTTTCCCTACTCTAAAGTAGTAACAGTAGATCTGCCATATGATACAGTAATTCCATGCATGGATATCTACCCAGAGAATGCATAAACACTAATGTGAAAGGATTTATGTATTTTCATGTTCACTGCAGTATGAGTAGCAGTAACCAAACTATGGAAACAATCTAAATGCCCAGACAGATGAACAAATTAAGAAGATGTGATACACACACACATACACATACACACACACACACACAACTATTAAGCTGATACTGTTCAGATGTAAGAAAGATAGCTTCTTAGCATTTAAAACATGAATAGAACCAGAGAAGAATATGCTAAGTGGAGTAAGTCAGAAGGAGAAAAACAGATACTGGATGGTGTCACTAATATGTGGAACTTGGGAAAAACAAAAGTCAGATAAAACCAACCCCCTTACAAACCCCAAAGATCTAACTATAGAATTGAGGCTTCAAGAGGGGAAGAGAGAGGGAAGAGGGAAGAATGGGGAGAGGGCACAATGGACCATAATGGAGGACTTTCCATTCCTTCGTGGTAGGTGTGGTCTTATACTTCTAAATCATATATGGTATTCTGAACCAATGTTACCTCAATAAAAATAGGTAATTTGTCAGAATTTGACATTATGTCTACATGTGTCAATAATTCTTGACCTTGTCTACTCATTGGAATTATCTATGGACCTTTAAGAAAAGTACTAACCTCACATATCATCTTAGCACAATCTTCCCATTTCTAGGATTGACTTAGTGAGCATTTACCTTCTTCAGTGATTGTAGACTATGTCTAGGACTAAAAAGTCATCATGGTAAACAGTGGTTCTCAAAAACATGGCCTCAGTGTCAACAGCATCTTACTCTTTGGAATCTTCTCAGAAATGTAGACACTGAACCCCATTTACACTTATGAAATCAGAAACTGTTGGCAGGGGGGTCCAGAAATCACTATTTTTGCTAGTTCTACACAAGATTATGATGTCCACTAAAATTTCAGAACCTTTGACTTTTAGGTTCTTATCACTAACCATGGAATCATACTTGGAAAATATTTTTAAAAGAGGAAAGTATGTATTTGTGACCTGCTACTTCCCTGACTTTAGTGCTATGAAATTCAATCTTTTCATATGTTGGGAGAAGGAAGTGAAAGAAAGAATTCAGAAATTAGGCAGCTTTCATCTTTCAGAATTACATTTCTGTAGGGTGATTTCATTAGGGTGATTAAAGACTTATGAGTCTGTAGAACATCTGGAGCAATTGCATTCAAATCTACTAAACTGTTTCCAAAGTTAAATTATGGAGGAAGTTAAATCATGATAATTTCTCAGCAGTGTCCTCCTTCCACTGTAAAAGGATTGAGAGATGATTGAATGCTCTTTCTCGTAGTCATTCTAACTTACCTATTTTAGTTTCCCACCTCTTCACCTTGGTGTAATGTTTTCTAGTACTGTAGGGTTATGTTCCCTGATTCCTATTGTGTTTTACCATAATACATTTCCAATTAGAATTGTATGCCGGTATTCTTCTGTGACACATTAAGCTTCCTGTTTCAAGTACATTACCCTTACTCTTCCAGTTGCTGGAGCCATAAATCTGTCGCAAATCCTGAGCTTATATTCAAGTAAATGTAAAATGAAGTAACCTTTTGCTTCTTGCCATCCACTCATCAAATTGTGCCAACTAGCTATCTTTCTCTCAAATTAGCTTCTCTTTTTTTTAACATGTAGGGCTTACATTGGGCTACTGTTTTTAACACTTAGGGCTTACATTGGGCTACTATTTCACTATTTCTCTTTCTGTTAATCCAGGAGTCTTTTTATTCTTCATTTTATGTTTCCTTTCAATCTCCTTTCAGCTGTCACCTGAAGTTATATGAATCATCTTGAAATGTTTTTTCTAGTAGTGAAGTTCTTAAATATATCACTTAATGTCTAATTCACAAAGACCTAGAAGATAAAGTATTAATATGCTAATGTAGCTTTTAAGGTATCTTATGAACTAGTAAAGTGTAACCCTCCCCTCTGTTACAGTTTTATGTTTCACAGTGGCTTATTCATCATTTACTAAATAAAACCAAGTTTTATCATGTTTCTCTCTATTTCTTGCCTCTGTTTTGTTTTCTCTCCTTCAGATGGCCATAATTTATTTTCCTCATGAAACGCCTTTCAAGGTTTTTCAGTACATGAAGCTTCCACAGATTCTCTTGAAAGGTTTATATACCCCTTTAGAGTCCTTGCAGTTTATCATGTGGTACATATTGCAAAGTTTTGGTCTCTCCATGCCCTGGTTGAAAGAATAAGCCTATATAGCAGGACCAACAAAAGAAGTTGAGAGGAAATTCATGCCTCAGAGAGGCAGAAAGAACACTCAGTATTATGTTGGTATGAATAGAAAGTATGTGGGTCTCTAGGTGAGTGGACCTGGTGATAGTGGAAGCCAACAGCACGGGAGGGTGAGTAAGAAGGAAACCATTTTTTAAATCAGGACAGATTCAAAAAAGAAGAGGTTTTGGAACAAAAGTTTAGAAAATAGAGAGTGTAACTCAAAAATATAAAAGAGAGAAAAACACTATTGGTTATCTTTTGTTGCTTAGCCATTAATAATTTAAAAACATAGTAATATAAGACAACCATTTCATTATGCTCACAAATTCTGTGGGTCAAGCAATCTGACAGGCATAACATCCCTTCTGGAAAGATGTTTGATGTTTGTAGAAGAGCATCTATGATACAGAGCAACAGAAGAAAATGCAATGTATTTTAAAGGTAAGTAATAGGTTTTAACTAATTAAATAAAAAAAATGGGATGAAGATTTTATGAAAGAAATACCTTTTGGGTGGGACTGTAAGAAATCTCTCTGGCAGACTCCAGTTCATACAGGAAAGGGCTAAACAGTCCTGGGAGTAATTTATGACAACTGGAACAAAGGGTGTGTATGAAGATCTTGATCGTAGAGAAACTTTGCACATAAGTTAACAAGCTTGATTTTATTCATTATTCAGCAAAAAAAATCATACTTTTTTTTTTAGAAAAACTATACTTCTAGAACCTACCAAATTTTGATGCTATCAGATTATGAAAATGACTTAAGGAATAGATGATTCATCACAGGGGCACAGCGGTCGTTCAACATCCGAAAATCAACCAACATAATCCATCACATCAACAAAGAGAAAAACAAAACCAACGATCATATCAATAGATGCAGAAAAAGCATTTGATAAAGTTCAGCATCCTTTCATGATGAAAGCCCTGGAAAAAATTGGTATAAAATGAACATAATTCAACATAATAAAAGCTATATATGACAAACTCACAGCAAATATCATCCTCAGTGGGGAAAAACTGAAACCATTTCAATTAAGGTCTGGAACCAGGCAAGGATGCCTGCTCTCTCCACTCCTTTTCAACATAGTCTGGAAGTCCTAGCTAGGGCAATAAGACAAGAGAAAGACATAAAAGAAATCCAAATAAGGAAAGAAGAAATAAACTATCATCATACACGGATGATATGAAACTCTATGCAGAGAACCCAGAAAAATTGACAAAAGCTAATTGAAATAATAAACCAATTCAGTAATGTAGCTGGATACAAAATCAACACACAAAAATCAACAGCATTCATCTATGCAAAGAATCAATCAGAAGAAGAAATTAAAAAAAAAACAAAACACATTTACCATTGCACCAAATAAACCTAACAAAATAAACCTAACAAAAGAAGTAAAAGACCTATGCAAAGAAAACTATAAAACATTCTTAAAAGAAATAGAAGATGATGTCAAAAAATGGAAAGACATTCCTTGCTCATGGATCAGAAAAATCAACATTATCAAAATAGCCATACTATCAAAGGCAATCTACAGATTCAGTGCAATTCCAATAAAGATCCCAATATATTTTAAAGAACAAAAATTACTGGAATTCATACAGAACAACAAAAGACCCTAAATAGCAAAAACCCTTTTGACAAACAGAAGAGAGAATGGAGGTATTACTATTCCAGACTTCAAACTATACTACAAAACCATATTACTGGTGCATGGTACTGGTACAAAAACAGACAAACAGACCAATGGCTCAGAATCGAATACCCAGAAATAAAACCACACATACACGGTCAACTAATCTTTGGTAAAGGGGTAAAAAAACATACCCTGGGACAAGGATAGCTTCTTCAGTAAATGGTGTAAAAAAATGGACAAGGACAACACCCTCACACCCTGTATGAAAAATCACCTCAAAATGGATAAAGGACCTGGAAGTGAGACCAGCAACCATAAAATACATAGAGGAAAACCTGCACAAACCCTTCATGAATGTCACCTCAAAAATTCATTTTAGGAA
>PVHY01001757.1:131348-146160 GCA_004024945.1 Uropsilus gracilis
AAAAAAAAAAAAAAAAAAAAGAAAGAAAGAAAGAAAAAAGCCCAGTCAAAAAAAGAAAAAAAAATGAGAAGAGCTAAAAAGACACTTCATCAAAAAGGAGATAATAATCAGGGAAATGCAAATTAAAACCACACTGAGATACCATCTTACACCAGTAAGAATGGCCTATGTAAATAAAACAGACAACAACAAATGTTGGCACAGATGTGGATAAAAAGGAACTCTCTTACATTGCTGGGGAGAGTGCAAACTGATCCAGCCACTATGAAAGATGGTGTGGAGGACCCTCAAACAATTGAAAATGGACTTACCATTCAACCCAGCAATCCTACTACTAGGAATCTACCCAGAGGACATGAAAACACTAATGCAAAATGACACCTGTATGTGCATGTTTATTGCAACTCTCTTTACAATTGCCAAGATTTGGAAACAAACCAAATGCCCCCAAACCAATGATTGGCTGAAAAAAAAAATGTGGTATATGTACACGGTGGAATACTGTGCATCAATCATGGAAGACAAACATGTCATTTGCATCAACATGGATGGAACTAGAAAGACTCATGTTAGTAGAAATAAGCCAAAATGAAAAAGAGAAATACAAGATGGTCTCACTTATATGATGGATATAGGGAAAAGCAAACAAATGATTAAGAAAAAATAAAAACAACCAATGAGACTGAACAATGGAGTGAGGGAGGAGGGAGGAGGTAGAAGGCCCAAGGCGAAGGGCATAAAAGAGTAGGTTGGTTAACAGGTGTTAGGAAGTGGGAAAGCCCCGGGGCACACAATAATGTAATATATGCAATTTAAGAAAATTTAAATTAAATTTAAAAAACAAAACAAAATAACAACCATCACAGAGATAGTTGACATTCTCTGTGGATATCTCTTATATTGTATTCCCCATTATACATTCCCAGAAATAATAATCAGTACACTGGAATTGATGTTTGCCAATCCAGTGGTATTTGGAACTTTTATGTCACACATCAGTAAATAATGTTATTTTGCATGGTTATAATTTTGTAATTATGGCATTGTGATATGTATATCTATCTATGTAACTTGCTTTTTTCCCACAAAAAAATTTAAAAAATTAAAAAAATATTTAAGTTGATTTTTATAGAGATTTATGTCTCCAAATCTCTGTCAAGTAAGCTGCTTTAAAGTCTGATGATGACATTATGGAATAAAAGATCAAAGTGATGAAATATATCCTTGTTCTCCAGCCTTCAGTAATATTTCGGAATACTTCAGTGTGATAGGAAAATAAGCTTTGTGAGGGTTTCTCTATTTTTGGTGACTAAAACTGTCTATTACAATAATAATATTAGCAATATTATTAAATATTAGATTAACAAGTGAATGAGTATTTTCTGGTGTGTCTTTGATAGGGTCTGCTCCCCCCCCCATTGTCTTCTGTTTAAGATTGCAGATTTTAAGGACAGATGCTAAAATGTGAGAATGACCTTAGTTGGACTTTTCCTTTAGGGAGAGGCAGGGGGAGAAAGAAGTGAAATGGTCAAGGTGAAACAGGTTTCCTGGAAGGCGGGAGATCAGGGTATATAAAGGGTGTGCAAACAAAGAGAGGGATTGGAATTTGGATCCAGAGGGACAATATGGAGATCGGATAGAGAGAGATTTAATGGAGGAGAGATGGGAATTGACCACATTGTAAAGATGTGAGCCATGTGAGCTTGACTCACATGTGGCCACCGGGGGCCTGCAGCCCTTGACTGGCCCGGGCTGGCAGCATGTGTGCTAAATGAGGTTAAGAAGTTTGCAGATTTGAACTCAGTGTTGGAGTATGTTTTGCTGAGTTTGACTGGTGTTTGGAAGAGGCTGTGCAAAAGTTAGGCCTAAAAAAAAAGTAAACTTGGCTGGGTCTGGTACCATGAAGTTTTTGCTATCTGAAGATGACAAGGAAAAGACATTGTGGAAGACAAGGAGAAGCACACCAAAGGAGCACCCCAAAGAAAGATGTTTTTAAACACGTAGAGAGGAACTCTGACTGACATTGGTGAGATGATCAGGACTGAGAGACTGAAGATTTTGGGGCAATTTGGGAAAGGACTTTGGACAATGTTAAAGTAATCAGAGTTTTTTTTTTACATGTTTCTTGTGTAGTTATTAGGATAATTAGAAAATCACATTGTTAAAAATAAATTAGTCTGCACTGATAGTCTTGCATTGGTTTGGTATTTTGGTTAAAAAGGCTGGGGATGGTGAAAAAAACCCACAAGAGTTTAAACTGTGTTTCTAAGTTTTTTTCTTCTGCAGTTTTTGGAGTTGGGAGCTGAGAAGCAGCTGGCTGGCCTTTGCATATCCATAGTAGGCAGGTAGAGTGTAAATGCTAATAAATAGTTTGCAGCCTACTTTGTAGAGAGAAGCAGGCAGATAGGTGTATCCAGTTAAAGGTAATTGCAAAAAAAAACTACTAGTTCCCTGCTCTAGAGAGAGAAGCACACCTGTATGTGTTTTAAGTTAAGTTAAAAAAGTCTTCTTGGGTTCACCCACTTTCACCTTCAGCAGTGTATGTACCTGTTTCCCTTTCACCTTTTTAAAAAATAAGGTATTCCTGTTGAAACAAAGTGATTTTGGTAACTGATTTCTATAAGCTATATGAGCACTTTTTGTTAACAGTTAACTATTAGGTTAAAAAATAGTTCCCAAGTGCAAACTCAAATTATATAGAATTATAATATGCTGGAAAAGAAAATGTTCCTAGAGTGCTTTAGTCTTCTCCTGGTACCTTAATACATATGTATAAAATGAAATTAGGAAAGTTAAATGACTTAGCCACTATTCTCCAACTAGTAAATGTTGAAACCTGGATGGGGTGTAGGCTTCTACTGTGCAGTCTAGTGTTAATTCAATTATTTAGTGTTGCCTGCCACTTTGGTTTTAATGTTAAATCTTAGCTACAACTGTTCAAGTCAAATAAGTCTCCATCTGGTTCTGCTCAGTTCCCGGAGGGAGAAATCACCTCATGTGGCTGCTGAAAAATTTAAATCCTAGGGTGGTGGAATGCAGGAAAGGCAAGACAATTAATGTGGTTTAGTTCAATAACTTAGTATTTAAAAAGACACATGTGGATGCTTATACATTAGATTACCTTCTTCCAGGCTTCTTGTTGAGAACTGAATGTCAGTAAACTGGACTTTATTTAAGGTAGAAGATGCAGAGATTTCTGGAATTACAATGATATTCTCTAGAAAAGACCTAAGGGATTGCTACTAAAAACCTGCAATTTCAGGTTGGAAAAAAGATGCCAAGAAAGAGTAACATGTATAAGGTTACAAAACTCTTAGCTGCATCCAAACGGTAAAGCAGAACTCTGAGAAATGTGAACATTCTTTTCAGGTATAATGTACATCCTTCAAGGACCTATTTAGGTTTATGTTGATTTAAATGTATTTAAATGCATTTGCATTTAAAAGTATTTTAATTTTTTGATATCCATTTAGAATGTGAGACACAGTTCAGCAAGAAGTGCAGACAGACTTTCTATCTTAGGTCAAAGGTCACCAAAGTGTTCACAGCAGTCAGCCTGAGGATCCCTTTCATCTGCAGTGAGAGATTCTCTGGAACTTGAATGACGTTCTTTCACTTTTCTTTATTCTTTTGCCATTACTTGTGAAATCCTTAAACAATTATTTTTGGTTTTGCTTGCTTCTGAGCTTTATGTAGGTGGCAATACAATGGACATTTTCTTTTGCAACTTCATTTTTCATTTACAGTACACGTTGACTATCCAGCTCTGCTGATGTGCAGAGTTCATATATTTTCAATGTCATTATAAATTTTAGTTTGTGATGATTCTACAGTTTGTTCACCAGTTTTTCTCATTTTCGTCTATTGAGTTGGTTTGACGTTTCCTTTTTATCTGTTTGTTGTTTTGCTTCTGCCATCCCTGCAGCCTCATACGTTCTTGATGTTTCTCAGGATAAATCTGTGTATGAGGCCAGGCTGTGCAGTGTGGCAGTTTTCAAGATAAATGTCCAGCTGCTTAGCCTAAAGACCACACCAGTTTAAGCTTCCATACGTGGTATTTAAGAGTATCTGACATTCTAAATCCCTGCCAACACTTAATTTCACAAAATTTATTAATTTTTGTCAATCTGGTGGATGGATGGTGACATTCAAAAGTTGTTTCTATTGTTAGTTAGGGTCTAGTTCTTTTCTGCAAGAAATGCAGAATATTACAAGGGCCTACAAAGATAAGACATTTAATAAATAGTCATTTTAGACAAAATGATTAAGGAAAACATGGCACATTTATATGAAGGAAATCTGTTTTCTCAGAAAAGAGATAGTTTCACACACTTGGGGTGACAGCTGTTAATATAATCAGCAATAATACCTTTTTGTTTGTTAATATTTAATGATGATGTTGAATTAATTCTATAAATTCAATTAATTCATGGTTATTAATTTTATCCTGCTGTTTTAACCAATTCTGAATAAGAATGTAGTGAAGTGGTATGGAGACATATAGATTTTATATATCTATAGAGCTCCAAGGTTATTTCCATCAATTTTCACAACATAATCTCATGGAAATAATAGTAATGTTGTAACTCTTAATGCTCTTTTGAGATTTTCAGTTTAATATTTTTAAGACCCCTTTAGGATCTTATTTGAAAAGGTCCCTGGCTATGCATATTATATGGCATTTAATGATATATCGGCTCTCCTAGCTCATATTCTATTATATTTTTGACCCCATTGGGATCTAATCTATTAATACTAACTTCCTATTTTAATATGGTCATAAATTTTGGAACCCCTAGTACTCACTTCCATCTCCCACTGAGTCAAATAAGGGCAACTTTGGTGAAAAAACTTGTTACCAAAAATGGATGTGTATACTCAGAAGTAGAACATCCGTTAGTAAAGACCCAATAAATTATGAAAACTCAATGAAATTTAATAACTATTTCCCTCTATAATGACTTTCTCTATAATCATGTTTGACAGAAAAGATTATCTTTGTATAAAGATGTTTTTTCATAATGCAACTCCAATCTTTCAACAGTGAGTCCACTTCATTCGTTACAGCTACTTTAAGAACTAGGGATGGTCATAATAACAAAAACTTAGAAGGGAGAGAGTTAGGAGACAAATTTATTTTAGGATCTCCCTGGAGCTCAGCATTTCCTCTATAATTTGCATTTCGAACCCATGGCCATCCAAAGCATCTCAATACAATAGATGACAGCAGTGAATGCCTTTTTCTAGCTGAAAGTGCATTGAAGAGGCTTAAGCACTTTTGATTCTAGTCTACTTTTCCTGCTTTCTCTAGGTGACTGTAGCAAGGAACACAACTGAAATTTCAAACTGTGAAAATTGGCAGAAGTTAAGCTAACACAGGAAAGTTCCCCAAAGAATAAATTCTGCCATTCAAGTTTCCTTCAATGCATGATGAAGCCCTGTAGAAAAAGTGAGGTGATACCTATCTTAATACCTATCTTAATACTGACTAATGTGCAGGATTCAAAATCTGGGGCTGACAAGGTCAGTATGATTGAGAATGTCCATCCAGCTTCATTTTTGTTTATTACATAACTTCCCTCCAACTCCACTTCAACCTTCACCCAAGGTGGACCTACCCCATCTGCTTCTTGCTCTGCCCCCATTTATTATTCCCGTTCTCTGCATGTGTCTTCACTCAATATGATATCACCAGCATGGGAAGGCAGTCTCTCTGCTCCATTTGGTTAATTAATCTCCGACTGTGTTTGTGGCTCACCTTGTTCTTACATTTTCAAGAAAATAAAAACTCTGAAACATTCTTAGTTTTTCTATATCTTCATATTTTGCACTGAATTATAATTTCAAAAATCTATGTTAAGCCATTCTGTGTCTACTAACTTAACATATTTGTTTAAACATTATTGAGTTCATAATCATATCTGAACAGAGGATTTTCTTAGCCAAATATTCCACATATTTCACTTTCTTTTTATAGACAGTGATGGGGCACTTTTGTGACATAGACAGACTGTCCTCACCTTTATGTCATTTAAGTAAATTACACTGTCCCTGTTATAAAAGTGTGGAAACTGAGTCAGAGAAGTTGAGTGCTTTGCTTTGACAGACTCATAGATAATGTGATGGTGAAGCAGCCAAGGAAGTGAAAGGAACAGCTATGAGAATGTGTTCTCTTCTCTGGAGAAAATATAGATCTTGTGCCCGGTCTCATATTGGGGAGACACCAGGAGGAAGAAGAGTGACATTGGTAGGTTCTCTAAGGTGCTTTATGGCTATTAGGATTTGGAGCTATTGGATTACTGGGCAAGAAATAAACAGAAAAATAAAGACTAGATGGTGTTTTTGAAGCTGGGTTATAAAGCAGCAGCTTGTACCTTGGAGTACATTTTACATTAGGAACTTGCTAAAGTTGTGTAATTTTATGGACATTGCAATAAATCTACTTTGTCTCATGATATAACTAAAATACTGTATTTTTAAAAGGAAAATTAGCTTGAGAAATAATGTAGCAAGACTAATCATTACAAGATGAAGTAGAAGTTGAGTAAGACATGGGTTTTAGTGTTGGTTCTGAGAAGTTAGTTTAATTAGAAGTGGGTAAAAGTAGATTTATCTTTAGTGGCTATTTTGAATAGGATTGTCAGATAATTAACTTCTGAGGATGCTGCATAGGTTCTTTATCTTGTTTAATCTCTCTTTGAAGCATGTGGCTCATCATTCTTTAATTCAGTTGCATCAGCACTGCTCTTACTTACATTAATCAGTTGCAATTTTTTTTTCCTCAGTGAAGCACAAATGAAAGCGGAAACAAGTGCTCAGGCCACCATAGGTTTTTGACTACCTAGAAGTGGTAACCTTTGCATCTCCTAAACAGTTAGCATTGGTTTCTATCCAACCTATTTGCTCATTGCAATCTATCACCTAGTCACTTAACTGCCTCAAACTCTGTCTTGGTTTTTCTTCTTCCCCAGTCTGCTTCATTCTTTCTTTTATCAGGCACTCCTTAGAAGACTTGACACTTTTATTCCTAGTTCTGCTCTCTCTTAGGAAACTCCCAAATGCTGCCCTACCTGAACATGGGATCTTTGCTGATTCCATTTTTCTTTAAGTAATAAAATTTTGCTTCTAATCTCCTACCCTTAACCTATTATTTAAATGTAGATATAATTGACATACAAGATATTAGTTTTAGGCATATAATTAATATTTGTGTGTATTGTGAAATGGCCCCTATAATAAGTCTACTCAGCACATATAGCCACACACAGTTGTTTATCCTTATGTTTTTTCAGCATGAAAACTTGTAATATTTACTCTCTTAGAAGCTTTCAGGTCAATTACTCAGCATTGCTAAAGGTATTTGGTTATATCGGCCAAACTTATTGTATTATAACTGCAAGCTTATACCTTTTGAGCTTCTTAATTCATTGTCTCCTCTTCCCATTCTGTACCTCTGGCAGTGACCAGTCTGGTCTCTGTACCTAAGAATTAAATTTTATTTTTGTTTTGCTTCTTTTTAGATTCTACATGTAAGGGAAATCACATTATTTTTGTTTTTTTCCATTATATTTCAGTGAGTATAATGCCCTCTAGTTCTGTCCATGTTGTCATAAATGATAAGATTTCATTCCTTTTAATAGCTGAATAATATTCTATTGCATATAAATACATAATGTCTATAAATTAATACCAGGTATATCAATAATATATATCACATTTATATGCATTTAGGTTGCTTCCATATATTGGCTATTATAAATAATGCTGCAGTAAGCATGTGTCAATGTACATATCTTTGAATTGGTGTTTTTTATTTCCTTTGCATAAATACTCCTAAAAGTGGAATTATTTCATCATATGGTACAATTTTTAGTTTCTTTGCAGTATATTTTGTTTTCATTGATAGCTGTGCCAACTTAACTTTCCTACCAATATTATACCAGGGCTCCCTTTTTCTTCACATTCTTCCCAGTACATTATTTTTATAGTTTTGATAATAATCATTCTCTTGTATATTGAGGTGATATCTTTTTCTGGCTTTGGTATGCATTTACCTGATAGTGATTTAGAGCATCTTAACATATATTTCATATAATTTGATCCAGTGTATGCCCTCATTTATTACAATTTGCTTCTCTTCTGATCAGTATTCTTGACATTCTATTTTTTCTTGATTTTATATTTAATTTGGTAGATCACACACACAAGAAAGAAGCATTTTAATAATATCTAGAATTTACTGAGCTCTTATTTTGTTCTAGGTAATTGATAATTTATTGTTACTTAACTTATATAATAAAGTCATAATATAGTAGTAGCAGTAATAGTAGTAGTAGTAGTAGTAGTAGTAGTAGTAGTATTTTCCTTACATAATGGTATAAAGACCTACACATAGAGATGTTCAAGTTGACTCAAGAGATGAGTTGTGAAGATAGTGCAAGCATGGAGGTCTGACTCTAGCCTCTACATTCTCTATCAATAGTTTCTTCTTTATTGTCTTTAAATCCTTTCTGAACCATAGTATGAGCAGAAAGGAGTACACAAATTTTAAGAAGAAAATAATCCAAACTAACAGTTATATTTTAGAAGAGGCTTTCTGGACTTTTGTTTAAAGATATGACTGTCAAATGTCTTATGAATGATATCTAGATATTTTAAAGTAGATGACCTCAAATGAAGTCATCTCCCAAATGCCTTAAGTGAAAATTAGGGTGTTTGGGAGTGAGGGAGGAAATCATAAAGCATAAAGTTTGTTACATCGTTAATGGGCAGAATGAAGAACACCCAAATTAGGACACCCAAATTTTGAATGCTCTAACTGTCCTGCCATCCACCACATAAAGACAGACATACTCTTTGTGTAAGACTGATAGAAAAAAACCTTAGTAGAATTAGTGTGCAATATAGAGAAGAAAAAGGACATAGGTTCTTTCCCAGTTCCCAGTGAAACATCCAGAATATTCATCCCTTCTGGGTAAATGCTGATCTACACAGGATTGGCCCCAAACAGGATCACTGTGGCCCAAAAGCTTGCACAAGTCAAAGGCATCTTTTGGTGGGGAACCATAGAAAAGCAACAGAAGGAACTAGGCATGTTTAGAAGGAAAGGAACAAAACCAAAGTACAAGTCAAGATAAATGCTCCAGTGGGTCTCTCATCCACCTCTCTGTCTCTTTCAAATATCTCATTCCATGTCCCTCAAGTTCCTGGTACAAGTCCAAGGCTGAGATACAAGTGCAGTCTTTTTACATGTCTCTCTGCTACACATGCTTTCTGGTAGCCATCTCTCTCAATTCCTTTATAGTTTCCCTTATCACTCAAATCCACCCTTCAGTGGGTTGCTCAAGGAACATGAAAACTCCATTTTTTTTATTACACTGTTACCTCATGACTAATGAGTTCATCAGTCAGATTTCCTTTTCTGTTAAGATGTTTACCTATTCTGCACAGTGTTCTGGGTCCTGTAACTTCCTTTTTTGATAGCACTTACCTGGACATGAATATAATCTTATCCATTTTTTTTTTTTCAGGAAAAGAGTTGGGTCAATGTAAACCAGTAGATAAATGGGAGTTAGAGGAAGTCACAAAAATTTCTAAGTGGAAGGATGCTTGACTTCAAGGAGTTTACTGTCATGTAATAGAAGAAAGCTAGTACAACCAATTTCATTAGGGAAAAGTACTTCAGTGTAAGATTTTATGGAAATAGATAGAGTTGTGGGTAAGGTTGTCTGCCTTCTTTCCAGCCTCTCAGTGTATCCTGTTGTATGCACTAGAAGGTAGTGGCCATGTCTGTCTCAGTCACTGCAGTATTCTCAGCACCTAACATGATTCTTAGTTTGTAACAGATGTTCAATAAATGTTTGAATGCTTGAATGAAAAGGCAATTTGGGCTGAAATATATTGGAGACTAGTTCTCTACATGCCTGATAGCAGTGTCCAAAGACTTGATTAAACTTGGTATCTTTAAGTAGGTAAGAGCAGCCTTCACGCAATTCAGTTCTGCTTGCAGAGATATGTTAAATGTGCCCTGTCACAGTGTCAGTTCCACCCACCAAGTACCTGCAAAGTAGTATTGTGACACCTTCCTTCCTTGTAACAACAGTGGTAGAACAGTAGGAATCTGTGTTCAAATCTGGCTCAGATCAGAGTGTGAGAATGGCTGGTGACTCTGTTGAACTTCAGAACTAGTGGTCAAATATTTAGCAGTCACTTTCATACTGGATGTCAAGCCTAATGAACAGTATATTGTTCATATCAGAACTAACTTTTGGTCATTCCTTTGTAGGGATGAATTGTAGATGCATTTATTTTTTTAGCTTAAAGTTTTACTAATTTTGAAATTTTCTCCTAGACTGTGAGCTTCAAGAAATAAAACAAAAATGCCAAATTTTGACCCATCAAGGAATATGTGGTTTTCTTTATTTCCCTGGATACATTCATAGGGTCTTCTGTATACTAGACATTATATATGTCTATGTGTTGGCAGTGAATGGATAGATGGACTTAACTATATCCTAGATTTAAAGGAAGCTTTCTTCGAGTAAAATAAATGCTGGTGGATTCATGCTGCTTTGGAAATATCACAGCAAATTGGTTTGGGGAAAGTAGATGAAAAATAAGTTCCAAACTTAGTACTTAGCTTGACTGTCTCCTGATACTTGCACTTTCCTTCAGAAAACCTCAGAAAAGTAAAAACAGCACTTCTAAGAAATAAACACTGAAACAAAGCTCTTGCTTCTTCTCCAACTTGTGATTAATAACTCTCTGTTTTCAGATATTCTGTGAATTAAGTCAGAATCCCACAGAGAACAGTATGCTCAATATTTGGTCACAGTTTGAAGGCATTCCCAGATGATTTTAAAGAAAAACTAATTTTAAGAGAATGCAGTTTAGATAACCAATTTTGACCTTGGAGCTATTAAAGCTCTCTTTGTTCTGCAGATCTGCATGGGAACACTGATGTGCTTGGGTTTTGACCTGGGAAGACCACCTTAGTTGGTGGAATCCCACTGCCAGGAGGTCACCACTTTTGGATGTGGTTTAGTGCAGGCACCCCACAGGCACAGCTCACAGAGGCCCAGAATGCCCCAGTTTAAGAAGCCTCCTGCTTCAGCCTCCTGAGTAATTGGGATTACAGGTTGCCACTGCCCTTGACACAATCTCATTATGTCTATAACTATGGTCACCTTGTGTTATCTTTATATCGTGTCTATAAAATTAAAAACTGTTGATAATAATAAAACTTGGATTATTGCCTAGCAACTAGAAAATCAGAGATGAATTATACCAGGTGTTAAATTTTGAAGTTATTTTTTAAAAATGGAATGAGGAATTTGGGGTCCCCAGAAATGTCGTCATCTTAATTGTTTTTCCAAAATCAATAAAATTGAAGATGGATTGCTTAGGTGCCCTTCCAATCTGCAAGAATCTACTGCATCCATTTTGTACTCCTTATCATCCTCCACCAAGTACCGAGTGAATTCACTTGACTTCTAGTTATTACTTTTTTTCTTCCTTAGTCCTTGATAAGATCCTTTCTGGCCTACTCCCTCTTATCTCTTCTCTTATAACCTCAGGTCTGGGCTGTAGTTCACCTTTTCCAGAACATCTATATGTATTCTGGAGTAGGTGACCTTTTTATGAATTCTAAGAACTGACAGAAAAGAAGCAGTTTCTTTTTCATGTTAGCCAAGAAGTTTTAGAAGCTTCTAGAACTTGTTAAAGCTTTAGAAGAGGCTTGTTGTGGGGGCACCAATCTCTCTAAATGATATGGTGCGGAATGAATGAACTTGAACTACCATAATATTATATCAGACCTTAGAACAATCTAGTAAATTCTGATGATAAATCTTGAATTTGTAAAATTTTTTCCGAGATTGTTTATGTTGTGAAAAGATGAGTCATTTACCATATTTTCTTATAAATAGTTGAGAATTCCAACCTGCAGTGACAATTTAAGGAAAATCTTTGTTGTAGCTTGATGTAAAATAAAATGGCTTGCACTTAGTGGGCAAATATAGTCATTGAGTGAATTTTAAAAAGTCACTTCATAGTTGTTAAATGAATTGTACACTACTCACTTTAATATTAATGCAAATGTTCTGCCAGTGAACATAGTATAGTTTCCACTATTCATTTAGTGAAAAGCTACATAAAGTTCTCCATAAAGCTCTAGAGGGTATTTTTTTGATTAATCCATTTCCCAGATGAGGAAGCAAATACCAGAGAAAGTGAATATTTATTGGTTTTGGAAGAATTGGTGGGTAACATCTAATGATAGCAAAAGAGCCATTTCATGATTTTTTTTTTGGTTTGAACTATAAAATATACTCTTTGCTAGTAATATAAGATCATTATTTTATGTTAAGCATAAAAATAAATCTCAAAAGATGCATGCTGTGAGTAACAGTATCACTAATCATGTCACTTAATAAGATTAGCGCTTCTTCCAGAAACAATTAAATTTCATAATTTATGGGCATTATTTAAGTTTGTGGATGTAATTCATTCACACTCATTTGCCAAGCATACATATACATAATTGGCTTTTTAATCACTTGTAGAGTATATTTATAGCTATAAGCTAGCTTTTTCTTAAATAATGAATGTGTCATACTTAAGAATAAAGTGTTCTCATTTGTTATGAAAGAGTCATATCAAATATATATCATATATAAGTGAATATAAAATCACAATATTAAAAATGTAGTTAATACATGGTCTTATTAATACTAATATTAATATTTTAGCTGGGTATTTCACATTTTTTTACTTTTGTAAGAAGAAATTTTGAGATTGCTTAGTAGTAATTAGAAAAAATGTTTCCAAATTCATTTGTATGTGTCTAAATAGTTTACTTTTTATTCACCAGGAGATAATTTTTGGTTTATATTAAAATGTAAATTTTTAAGAATGATTATAAATATGTTGTGAAGAAGAGTTATATCAATTCACTTCATGGTTATTTTAAAATATTTTCAGTAAGATCACTGGAGGAAAATTGAGGCTAACTGGGAGATGACACGAACAGCAAAATGTGGAGTGCAGTGGTCTTGGTAAAGGACTGTGGGTTCTCTCATGCAGATGTAGTGTGGTGACGTCAGAATAGGTGTGATCCTATGCCTCTCAACCATAAGTGTTGCTGTAAGCCAATGTTATTACTTTATTTAAAAAAATAAGGAAAAAATGAGCTAATGAAATTACACAATCTTATATAATAATGTTTGTATGAATAATTTATCCAGATACTTTTAGATGTACCCCCTTTAACCAAAATATGATTATATGCTATATGCTATCTTATAAGTTTTTATTGATGACATTATGAGTCATTTTACATGGTATAAACATAGAATTATAGTTAAATTTTGATGGCTACAAATGCTAGTTCATTTGTGAATTCAACATATGGACATGGTGTGTATTATAGGTGCACATACTTTACATTATATATACCCAATTTAAACCCCATTTAAGTCCTGTAAAAAACCCTATAAGATATTCTTGGGAACTTTAAACTATACCCAGATTTTCTTTACAAATATTACAAGAACTGTGGTGCACATACTTGTATATTCATGAATGAACCAAATCTTTTGAGATAAAGTTGTAATCACTGTATTAAAGACAATATGTATATTTTCAAAGCATTCTTTTTTTTACATTGTCTAATTGGTTTCTGTAGACATTATGCTGTTTAACTTTTTGTCAAAAAAATCTGGATATCTTCCCTCCTATACTTTGCTAATAGTTTTATTTTTTAAATTGATTATAAATATATATATATAGAGAGAGAGAGAGAAAGAGAGAGAGAGAGATTGGGGTAGATGATGTAAAAACTATATATAGATATTTCTATATAAAGAGAGAATTATAAATATATATAGATAGCTATATATATATTTATATCATTGTCTACCCTGAGATCCACCCACCACCTTATCATCCATGAACCAACTTAATCTCTTGTGCCCATCCCCCAATTTACCCTCCTCCCCCTCTTTTGCTCTATGTTTCAGTCCTTTTGACAGTTTAAAATTTTTTTTGTCCATGTATTTATTTGCTTTTTCTATATCCTTCATATATGTGAGACTCTCCAGTGTTTCTCTTTTCTTTTATGGCTTATTTCTGCTAACATGATTTCTTCTAGCTCCTTTCCTGTTGCTGTGAATGACATGTTTGTCTTTTTTGATTGATGAATAATATTCCATTGTGTATGTATGCCACAACTTTCTGACCTATTCATCTTTTTGGGGGGATTTGGGTTGTTTCCTTATCCTGGCTATTGAAAATAGAACTGCAATAAGCATCTGATTATAAGCGTCCTTTTGAATTAGTGTTTTTGTATGCTTTAGGTAAATTTCCCAGAAGTGGGGTTGCTGGATCAAATGGTGGTTCAATTTTCAGTAGTTTGAAGGTTCTGCACACAGCTTTCCATAGTGGCTTGACCGGTTTGCATTCCCACTAGCAGTGCAAAAGTGTTTCATTTTCTATTTTCTCTCCACATGCTTACTACCATTTGTTGCTGCCAATTTTTTTTGTTTGTTTGTTTTAATATGGGCCATTCTTACTGGTGTGAGATGGTATCTCGTTGTGGTTTTGATTTGCAGTTCAAATCTGATGCTGAGCATTTTTTCATATGCCTATGGCCATCTGTGTTTCTTCCTTCAAGAAGTGTCTTTTTAGCCCCTCACCCCATTTTTTGACTGGACTTGTTGCTTTGTTTTTGTTAAGTGGTGTGAGTCCTTGTGGATCTTTGTTATCAGACCCTTCTCACTTGTTTTTTTTTTTTTTTTTTTTTTTTTTTTTTTTT